>JAVQKG010155142.1:0-25274 GCA_036025885.1 Hypseleotris bucephala | reverse complement strand
TTCCTGAGTTATTGCATTTACAAATTTAATCCTTAATTAATTAATTACTTAATTACTAAATCGATACAGTTCGGCGTCCTTATAGGGTCTAAGTATCTGCAAAGTTTCAAAGTGATCCGGCATTTCGTTTTTGAGTTATCACGGTCACACGGCCAATCTGCGGACGTGGACGGACATGAAACCATAATATTGCTGAACGCAATTCTCGCGTTTCGCCGATATAATTAGAATTGGCAACTGAAGTGAGACAAAATGCCATGAGAACGGAAGGTGAAAAAATGAATTGCTACCTTTAGAGTATACATACATGCATGTATATATAAACTATTCATGTGTCTTTTTCCTTTTTTTACCTGAACCTTGGGCACGTGAAAGTTAATTGCAGGGTTTACACAGAGACATACAGAGCATATGATACATTCACTCCCATGTTCAGTCACTAGCAGGAATTTAGATAGGCCAGATCTCCTAATGCATGTTCTGGATGTTATTGGACCCATGATAACAAGGGGAGGACATACAGACTCCATCCAAGTTTCTTTGCAAAATTATTGTACCACTAGAGAAAAGTTATGGCATAAGAAATTTGTGGGATGTTCATAAAAAATTTACAATGAAGTTTGACTTTTTCTATTTTCCCATCTTTTACAATTGTGTGTTTGCCTGAATAATAAGACTTCAGGGTCCTGCTCATAGTTGGGCTCCTATTTAAAATTGCATGTACTCAAAGTTGAATAAAGGTCAGCTGCCCAGGTATAATAGTTTTCATAATAGATGTCAAAACTAATTGCAATTTCAGCTTTTGGCATTCAGCGGTGAGGGATTTACAAGTCCTGTTCAACAATTTGTCAAATTTTAATCACCCCAATTAAATTACTGCAAAAGTCATTCATTGCTTTTTTGCTTTGAGCTGTCCCTTCAGCCATTCACAAACCCTATGTGAGCCATACGAATACCATATAACTGTAAAATATACATACACATCATTCAACTTTAATTCCTCAGGTTCAGTTGCGCTGTACCATTAGGCGGTTGTGCACCAGATAATGAGCTGGGTTAAAGGCAGAGGATGTCAAACAAGGTGAGAGAAAGTAGCAGCGAGAAGTCAGGGAAGTCTGGAGGCAAGATACTTTTGAACCTATAATGTCAGAGGATCCCACTTTATATATGACTAAATTTCATTGAATAGCAGCAAAGGAAGGAACATTGGACACAAGCTTACTCTCCCAAGATGCATGTTCCTAAGATATTTGTTAAACATACGGTAGATGTGTTGCAAAAATAATTTGACTGGTAATATCTGCTTTTTTGGCATTGAACCTTCAGCTAAATTAGAAAGTAAATCTGATTGTAATCTCAAGCAGAAAAAAAAATGCTTTTGATTTACAAATTAACCAGGTGAAAAACAGGACTAAACCAGAATTTTAACTAGGGCTAAACCAAGAAGCCAGAGCTAAGCCAGGACTAAACCAGAATTAAAATAGGACAAAATCAAAACTAAATTTGATCTAAACCAGGAAACCAGCGTTAAATCATGACTAAATAAAAAGTAAACCAGAACTAAATCAGGACTGAACCAGAACTACACCAAGAATAAACCAGGGCAAAACCAGAACCAAACCAGGACTAAAACAAAACTAAACCATAACTAAACCAGGACAAAAACAAGACTAAACTATACCTAAACAAACCCAAGTAAACTAAAATTTGCAGTGTATTGTGCAGCCATATTTCTCATAGTTACCCTCTGTATCCATGGTGCACTGTCACTTCTTTCCCCATCTCTATCCTCCATGTTCTCATTACTTCAACTTATTTTTTTTCTTGCCTCATCTCCTCCACTTCACTGTCATCCCACTCTCCTCCCTTCGGCCTGAGCCCAAGTGATTCACTCCGTTCTGTGTACACTTGTGACATTCGTTTCAACATAGGCATTTTTAACTATAATGTAGCTATGATGGAACATGCCACCATTATCTTCTATCATTAGGCTTGGGTTTTCAGAGCTAGCCAATTATCTTAATGCTAAATTAAATTTGGTTCCAGCTCTGTGATTGTTGTTGACTCCCACAATCCATTTTATGAAAAGGGCTTTGCTCCAATCACTTTTAAACTAATATAGATACAAAGCCTTTGCTCTAGTCTGAAATTACGCTTGCAGAATAGCTTTTTTAATGTATGGTTATTATTATTTGCTAGGACAGTATCTTATTCAGTAGCCTGGACTGAATGCAAGCATGATAATTGCTATTGCGCGGCTGGTTGCGTAGGAAGGTTGTAAGTGTCTTGTAATGTGTGCATTAAGTACATAACTCATCAGCTACAATGTTAATCAGCCCAAAACACTACACTTCATTTTTAATTTAATTGTTGCAAGCACGTACAAGGGTTGGCTCTCTTTTGTCTTCTCAAGAAATGACTTTTTTCAAATCATATTCCTATGATTCACTGCCAGTGGCTTTGTGGACACTAAACCTGTCACTCATCATTCATGTCTTAGCAATGACTGTTGTAATAAAATCAATAGGGCTGCGCAGTATTAGAAAACAATGCAATATACCACAACTATGTTGAATATGGTGATGACAGTATAATTGGCAATTATCTTGCGTATGGTTAGGGCTTTATTAAATATATAGTAAAGTTCAATTGATTGTTGATTTATGAATGAATACAAGACGTTGGACTCACTGGTCAAAATAGACTAAACAAGGTCTAAATTTGGACAAATGATCATTTAATTTATTTTATTATTATCATTATGGTCAGAGCGTTTTTTATTTAATTGATGATGATTTTGACTGTTTATGTTTTAATTCTTTCAGATGGATCAAAGCTTTTGCTGCTAATATTGCAATAACAATAGATTTCTGTTATTCTTTGCAGACCTATATTCAAGTTCATAAACACTCATATTGTTTCAGTGTAACCTTGACTTTGTATATGTTTGTCTTGCAGGACGGCTACTTTCAGTATCACTTTGTGGGATCTGCTTCGACGATAGAACGAGACAGACAGAGGCCTTACTCCTCATCACGCACCCCCTCTGTCTCCCCTGTCAGGACATCTCCAAATAACCGCTCTGGTGAGCATCACACAAGACATCCAGGACACTCCAAGTGTGTGTGTGTGTCATGGTCCTCCGTTATAGACAATCTCTGAGACTTTTACTTGAAAAAATACAAGCAATTGGCAGAGAGCAATCTGAAAGGATAATAGCTTATTTTGGTTCACTACATAGGTAAACCTTTGAGAACAAGTCTGTACAGAGCACTGTCATCTTGGGTTTAGTAAAAATAACACCATTTATTTATGTTGCTATATTAAAGTAAGGTGTTGAATAGAAAATGCAAATTGCTGCATTGAGCTAGAAAACTTGCAGTGCTTTTTTATTTTCATCCAGTTATGCATTACTCTTGTTCTGTGGTCAGGTCATTGGGCAGTAGTCTAAATGGAGGTCCTCCATCTTGTCTGGGCGTTCCCAGACCGGCAGAAAAACAGTCCCTCCAGCGTGTCCTGAGTTAGCCCCCATACATTTGTCTATGTCTATACACTCTGTCTGACTCCATAAGCCTATAAATGTGTATGGGATATCTAATGAGGTGCGGAGCCAGTAGCATCAACATTTACCCTTCAATCAGTATTAACTACAACAGTTAGCATCAGTGCTTGCCACCCACCAGCTTTCATCCTGAGAAGTATGATTATCGCTAGCCTTTAGCTCAGGCCCACTGGCCTTCATGCTTGGCAAAGGGCGCACTAGCATTAGCCGTTAGCATCAGTGGTAGAGAGGCCTTTAGCTGTGCTTTCTCCACACTGGGCTTAGCAAGCTGATGAGGCAGAAAAATACTTTTCCTTCCTCCCGGCTTAGAGGGGTCTTCAAGGACCCAGAGAAGAGAGGGAAGGGAGGACTGTGTCTGTTTGTGTGTGTGGACAGAGAAAGAGGAGGAGTGAGATAAACAGAGAGAAGAAGCAAGTAGGCACGAAGAATTAGGGATTGAGGGGTGGTTAGTGCAGGGGGGAGTAAGCTCAGGATGAGGATTTGACTTTGGTCCACGACATTGAAAATACAGAGTTTGGAGATTATAGTGGAGGGAGCAATTTGTGCATGTTTGTAATATAGGAGTTGGTTATGGAAAAATCCTGGAAATGTCACTCCCTCCTCACAATCTACATCACTCTTTTGTCTTTTCACTCATCCGGACAGACTCATTCAAGCGTTTCATTTGCCTCCTTTTGGTAATCATGCTTTCTTCTCACCTCGCTCTCTGATTTCTCACTCTTTACTGACTGCCTCGGTGCTCTCACAGTCACACATACACACACACGCCGTGGCCATATGCATCTCTATCTCCTTTCTGCATATGCCCCGGTCTGCCATTCAGCCCCTCAGAGATGGATCAAAGCAGGAGGAGTAATGATGTGCGTACAGGCAAACTGGCAGAGGAGGAGGAGTCAAAGAGCGTGAGATGAAGTAAAGGGAGGACAAATGCAAAGAATGCAAAAAGGCAGGAGGAGATACAACAAGGTGAAGATAGAAATATTTGAACCCATTATGGCCCAACAAGTTGACAAAGTATTTCCAATGAAAGGCAATATTGCAGTGAAGCGGGAGCAACTTAGTTATACAGTATGCTGTGCAACCGTTTTAGATAGAAAAGACAAGATTTGTGGTTTATTCCTAGTTTAGTCCTTGCCCAATCCGAGTTTTTATTTCTTTGTCTTTCTTTGTCAACTTCATACATATACTTTTAACCTTGTTTTTCACACCCGATTTTGTCCTGATTTAGTACAGGTTTAGTTCTAGTTTACCTGGTTTATACCACTTGGGTAATGATTTGATTTTGCTGTTTTTTAACTGGTTGAGCTCTAGGGTTGATTGTTTTTTTTCTAGTTTAGCCATGGCGTTGTCCTGGTTTAGACCAGCTTTATCAACAGTTTACTCCTACAGTCTCGATTTAGTCGGTTTAGTCTTAGTGTAGACCTGGTTTAGTCCTAGATTAGTTATGGGGACTAAAATAAGTCTGTTACTGCTGTGATACAAATCCCCTTTTTAAAACCCAAAAACCTCACAAAACACTCCAGGTTCTGTTTCATGCTTAAGTTAATGTTTGTCAGTTCATTCAGCCCAGTCGACTAGGGCCTCTTGATGAAAGTGCCTGTTTGTAATAGTTGTGTAATTGTGATACTTTGAAATAGATAACAGATTAGGGTATTGCCTCTCTGCTTTCAGTGACAAGCATAGTTTAGTGTTCAGTATCACCCAAAATTACCCATAAATTTTGACTGATGACTAAACACATTTGCTCTGCTATTAACAAAAACATTTCTAAATTCTCAGCTGCATCACCGAGACTTCCTGTAAACAAAACAACAAACATATGTCACCCGAACAGCAAATGCTTTTTTTAGTTTTCAAAGTCTAGTTTTCAAAGTCGTTTCAACGCAGCCTGCTCAAAGAATGCCCTTGACTTTGCTTATAGATGTTACACTATTTCCGTTAAATATTCAATCTACATATGCTGTATAGTGAGCACAGGAATGTTTAGCTAAGCAGACTGAAGAGGCTGATACACAGGTAGGCAGGATTGGGGCAATTCACTGTGTCAAGATAAGAGGCACTGAGTAAGCACTTTAAGTATGCCATGAGGGGATTACATTGAGGTATGAGAGTGTGTCTGACAAAGAGATAGAATGAAGGAATAGTGAAAATACACCTATGTACAGAATCAGGTGAACCAAGTATTAACTCGTAGTGTATTTTTTTTTTAAAAACGAAAGAAATATATTCTTGTTAAAAGTCTAATGCTTGTGAAATAAATCACCATCAGTTCAGAAAGGTTATGGCTAGCAAGTCTGACAAAAAGCATTAATCAGAGTTATGTTTTCTTTGTAGATCTTAGGTCATAATTTGGAGGCTACATTGAATTTTTAGTAATAATGTCTGTTCTGTTATCCGTAACTGTACAGATAGTTCAAACAGTTAGCTTCTACTTTATCCAAGGTGAGCTTGTGGCACTGCTTTGATTATGATTATTGAATTCCAGTTGACTGCTACTTTGTGTGTTTTGCAAATTTACAATTTAAATTTGTAAGAAGTCAGAAGACCTTAAAAGACTTGGTTTAGTCCTAGTTTAGACCTAGTTTATACTTTTTATTTTGCTTTTGTTAAGCCCAGTTTTTATACCAATGTAGATCCAGTTAATATCACCTTTAGCCCTGATTCAGATCTCATTCAACCCCACTTTAGCCAATATTAGACCTAGTTTAGATCATGTTAGTTTAGTTTTTGTTTAACTCTATTTCAGCCCTTTTTTAGCCTTGATTTATAGCTCTTTTAACTTAATTCAAACCTAGTTTAAATCTGGCTGACATTTTTTAGTCCTAAAGTTGTCCTGGTTTTGACTTAAATCCTGGCTCAAAGCCCTATTACCTACTGCATAGAATCTGTACTGTATTTGACATTCACCACACACGCTCCAAGCTGGTGGTCGTGATATGTATGAGTGAATTCCCAGGCGTTTTTTAAACATGTTGTAGGTGACCCTTTCCACTGACAAGCTAAATGATGAATAATGACTGTGCACCTTGAGGACCAAGACACACACACACTCACACACACAAGAGCAGTGCAGTATGAAACCACATGCTGTCCCGGCCTTATTATTGCCTGATTATGTTGCATATGCGCGTGCGGGTGTGTGTGTGCGTGTCTGCTTGGGCATGGGTGTAGCAAGCGCCCCTGCCTCCCCCCGAGAGATGATGAGTTTGAAGGAACGCAAGATGGACTACGACTCCACTGCAACCAATGCCGGTTTCCATAGCAGCAAGGGAGAGCACCAGTCCCGCAAAGACGGCATGGCAGGTACGTTTGATGGAGCAACCGAGGGAAAATGAAATGGTTCTGTTTTATCCGCGCTCTTAATCTTTCCTTTTGCCACTGTTTTTCTTAGTGATTTCTCATCTGCAGTGTGCCCTTTACTGTCTCATCCTCTGGCTCCTACCATTATTCTTTACTCGCTGATATCCCTTGATTTTCTCTATCCTCTCTGCTTATTCTAGTCCGATATTTGCATTGTAACTGCCTGTCTTTAATTAAATTTCAAATGCAAGTTATGTCTTTATTTTGTTTCCTAAAATAAGAAAATGTTAAAAAAATAAAAAGATGTTGAAGAAGGCAGAAATTTGACTACATGATCCTATATGATGTAATTTGTCAGGGGTGGGACTAAAGTAAAACTTGACTGCTATTAGCTAAAGTCGTTATTAATGTTGCCGTAGAGGCCCGGGGAGAGACTAATGCAAAGTGATTTTACATCATAGAACTGGGTCAGATAAAGCAACTTCCCAACATTTTTTATTTTAGTTAACTTATGGGCCATACCCCTTTAGGCATTTGAAATATGTTTATTTTCCCCCAGATTGTTTTATTAAAATATTTATTAAAACCAAAATATTTAGGCTTTTTCTTCACTGATAATGCTGTGATTGAGTGCATCTTCCTTTAAGGCTCTTTCTTTCCCTTACTACACATGGTCACTTTTCAATTACAGCTAAAGAAAACAAGGGAAAGTGGTAGCAAGGCAATTTTCTTCACATCTAAGCAGAAAGTGTTTTTAGCTCAAAAGACGGTCAGTGTTAGAATTTAAAATACTCCAAGTAACATAATAACATAGTCGAAACAAAAAAGAAAATCAGGTTTCAGTCTATACAGTATCACTGGTAACTCGTGTATAAATCCCATTTCAGTTCAAATATCCT
Organism: Hypseleotris bucephala; assembly: GCA_036025885.1. Taxonomy (NCBI): domain Eukaryota; kingdom Metazoa; phylum Chordata; class Actinopteri; order Gobiiformes; family Eleotridae; genus Hypseleotris; species Hypseleotris bucephala. The sequence continues at coordinate 17,513 of JAVQKG010155142.1, read as the reverse complement.
GTGGGACGTCGACGTTATTCAGAAACTCATACCTGACAACCAGCGATGATATCAAGCAAAACCAGGTGAGTTTTCAATGCTGTTATTCACTATATACACTTTAGCACCACATGTGATAATGTGCATATTGGCAATGAGATATAAGAAATAGCTTTTGATAAGCAAGACAGAATATGTGATGCAGATACAGTTATGTCCTGATAGGAAAAATATACCCGATAAAAAAATCCTATCCTTAATCTGGAGTTTAATTTATTTAGATGTAAATTTTTACCAGTGCTGCAAAACCACTATAGATGCTAGTAGATGTGATATGTTGCCAGTCTTATGCACCTATACTTAACACATATGCTGCCTGAGTGTTATAGTGCCCAGAGATGAATAGTACTCTTCAATACCTGCATGAAATAGAGAATTCACAGCATGAGTCCCATCCTATTTGATTCCTATCTGAGCCTTCTTTACCCCCACCACTTGCTTTTCACACCCTGGTTTTTCCTGCTTGCTGTGTATATTTGACACTGTCCTCTCCACTTCTATCACCATCCCCGCTTTTCTCTGCCTTTTCATTCTCTCCTCCTCCACCACTCCCTCCCGCAATCTACACCATCACGTCCTTGTTACCAGGCTCCAGCCCCGCCCTGTGTCGTGCCTCCCCAACCCCAGCAGGACAGCCCATCAGCGCTAAAAGACTACGACCCCTATCCTCCCCCTCCTTCCTTCCCGCAGCCCCAGCCTCCCGGGCCGCCCTCGCACAGCCAGAGTAGGAGCTTCGATGATGCCTTCTACGACGACCCCCCTCCTCCGCCGTCCCAGCCACAGCCACAGGTCCCGGCACAAGCTCAGCCCCAAGCCCAGCCCCAGCAGCCGCCTAACTCCACCGGACCCCCGCGGGACCCGAGGGAGGACCTGCGGATGCACCTGGGTCTCAAATCCACCGGAAACTACGTAGACTTCTACTCGGCCTCTAGGCCTTACAGCGAACTGAACTACGAGACCAGCCACTACCCAGCCTCGCCCGACTCGTGGGTGTAGTCAGTCTACGGCAAAACATGCGGGGCAAGAGACTGACTGTATGTGTGTATGTATGTGCGTCAGAAAAGGGATTATTTTTGCTGCAAACACAATGTCAACAGTATAATAGGTTCAGTGGCAGGTTCAAAAGGTATCTCAGAAAATGAAACGAAATGGAGCAAATTACAAGGTAAGTCAAACAGTTCAGGAGGTTGAGTGTTGAAGAGAGACAGTGCATGTGCATGCTGGCCTTTTTACTTTTTACCCCAAAATTGCTTTATTTCCTCATAGACAGCTTTTTGCACCAGAAAGAGCATAACATATTTGAAATGGGTGCTATTTGATAGAATGTGCGACAGGGGCAGATATGAATTTAAGGGACAGGAAGTAGAAATTATGGGCAATGATTTGTTGAAAACTGCTACTTAAAGAGAAAGAAAGTAACAAGAGCCTTTGTGTAAGATGGATACGGGAACAGGGGCCAAATACTTTGTAGATGTATGAGGGTTGATGAGGAGGGCAGAAGATCTAAAAAGCATAGACAAAGATGAAAGCACACTGGACAAAGGGAAAGTTGTGGATGTCTATCATTTCACTCAAGTGAGAAACGTAGCACTGCTTTTATGCCTTCTTATTTGTTGCAGTGTCCTTGCCGCCTCCACAGTCTTCTGTATTTGTTTTGAAGGAATGTAATTTGTGAGAGACTTCTTTTTGTCACCATTCTTTAGCATCTTTTTATTTTTACTTTTCTAAATTCTAACAGTGAAAGAAGAGAAACATTTTTAATGGTTTTCTTTGTACAGTTCAAAGGTAATATAGTGTGTATATTACACATTTTGATGGGGTCATTTATGAAACCAGATTTCCCGTGAGTCACAAACAACAAACACAAATGACAGCTCGGAAGCAGTATTGTCAGTAAATGTTTTAACCTGTTTTAGCAGAAAAGCAGTATTTGTGGGGGTTTTTCACTCAGCTCAAAGGCTTGAAGAAATCTAAAGCTTTCAGAGCACCAGATTGGCAGAGTAGTGTTGCTCCAGAGCCCAGTCAAGGATAGTGCTTTTTCACTGCCTCAACAACACATGCTGAAAGCACAGGAGAGAGGAGTGTTTTACTTTGGGGGAACACTTTTTTTTTTTACCATGGTAACTTAGTGATTTGTGATCTTTACATGCACAACAAACGGGTCTTGCCCTCTAAAAGCCACATGAATATTGGACTAAAAAGGAATACAGAGAAATAACATTGTGCCAAACTTTGACACCTCACGGACCAGTCCTGGTGGACTTTAAAGACACATTTGGGACATATACTGTAACGGGACATATTGTCGAAGTTTACAATCCGGACTACTCCCTCTGCTCTTTCTAACTTTTATTTAATGTATTTGGATCAAGTGGAGCCGTATTATCACTGGGGACCGTCAGTAACATCTCCCTCATAAATGTACAGACCTGCCTCTCTGTGTTGGCGGAGCATGAGTGAACGACTGGTGTGTGTCTGTGTGTCCATGTAAACTGGAGCGAGCGTATCTATGCATGCATGTGAGTTTAGTGTGCTGCGTATGCATCTGTGAGTGTACAGTGTGTGTGTGTGCAATCCTGTATAAATCAATGTCTCTTAAGGCATTCCTACAGACAGGTTGTCCAGTTTTACAAAATGAAAACCTAAGGTTAAAATCACTAGAATGAATTGCTGATATAGAATGACAAATCTATAAATATATGAATATAAATATAAATATATATATATGATTTTTATGTGCAGATGTCTGTGTCTCTAAATGCAACAAATGTTCACAGAGAAAAATGTGGTGTACAACAAGACTCTTGACCTAAACTGCTCATTGGGACCCCCTTTACACCAAACCAAAAGAGACTAAAGTGATATTCCACCTGAACATGCTCAGGCTCTGGTGCGAGTTGTGTGTTATCGTGTTTCAATGCTTCTTAGATGACCCTGCTGAGAGAGGACCGTACTTGAACACAAAGAAAAATAAAAAATACTTTGCAATCAATAGACATGTCTCTATTACTGTATTTCTCTTTCATGAGTAGTTTAATTAACACTGTACTATTTGTAGAGATCTAAAAACAGGTCAGAGTTTGTATGAGTTTACTAGTTTAGTGGACACAGAGGAAGAGTGGTTATTGCCTAAGAGCAAGAAGGTTGTGGGTTCAATCCTTGGTACTCTCCAAGTTACTGTGGTTTCTTTATAAAAACTGTTATCCCCTCCCAGAATCCAAAGACTTGAATGTGTCAGGAGAATTGGAGATTCTTAAATTGCCTGTATAGGCAATAGTCTCCATTTTAGCCCTCTGACTCAATTTTCCAATTCTCACAAATTTCCCAATGACACCGTTTTGATTTAGTCAGTGATTAAAAAATAAATTACTGAATTTGAAGCAAGCCATTTATATTGCTGGCATTTACATATATTGGTGTCATAAGAAAACACATTCAAACACTTTTGACCACAGGATCATTTTATTCAGCTTTTAACATTCAGCATTTTTAAACAACACAGTGGCTAAATCATACCCCTCCAGTCACCCACGACTCATGACACGACTAAGTGCAGGGCGAATGATTTGGTGTGTTTAAGACAAAAAGTGAGCAGCTTTTACAACATAAATGTATGTACAGATTTGACACAGTGGTATGTTGCAGAGGAGGCTGCCTGAGGACAAAGCATATACATTACACTTTAAGACACTCTATCTTTGAAATGAGGCATGACAATGTGTCAATAATCTCCCACTGCGTTGACACACAATTTACTACTATTGTCTCCAGCGGCTGACAAGAATCACTGTTAACATCCTTATAGTGTTCTCAGAGATATTTTCATTGGGGACCTGACAGACACATGCAGAAACATGTGATGTGATAATTCTTGGGTATCACACTTATTCACATGTTCTAAAAAATATATCCTCTCTGATGCTGTAAAGTTAATGTGCAGCGCTGTACTGATAGGGATAGTCTTGTACAATCATGACAGAGGGCTTGTGTCTAATATATCACTGTGATGTTGGCCCATAGTGACAGCAGTGAGGCGTGCATTGAGTGGGATTATACTAATGCAGATATACTATGGTGAAAGCATTGGATTACACTAGAAAGGCACAATATATTACAAATGTACCTTCATGGCATTATCAGCAAATAAGTTATCATATTATTATCACAATAATTTTAGGTCTTCTGTCCAACAGAGATTTTCCTTTATTAGTAATTAAGTGTAGTCTTCAGTAACTTTTGTTTCAACCCTAGCTTTGACCAATGTGTCAAATGACTTGTACTGTATCTTCTAATACATTACATTTTCAGCCTTACTATATCTACAAATAATAAAATCCTACCTTATTACTTTCAAATATTGCTAATCATATTTCTGGCAATATTCATCATGATTATTGTAAATGTCCAGAATTTTTACCTATTCTTAAGCTCCCTTTTTGCATCATCCTTTCAACTTTAATCCCACTCTTTTTCACTATCTATCTTGTGATTTAACTAAACTTGATTCATACTGCTATGAATGACAATTTGAGGCCATCATAATTCATTTTCCATGTCTTTGATGCTGTCTCAAGTCAGCCCATGTGAAACGCCCTGTTGGATAAGAAGTCCATTGCATTGATTATTAGCCTTCACAATAGAGTCAAGGCTTTTTTGTCCTAGGAAGACTTGAAGGCTGGTGTTAACTTAATGTGGCATGAAAATAGCTCTTCAATTTTCCTATGCACTGCTTTCTAGAAACTGGCCCATTCCGCCCTACACGCCCCTGGCCTTCACTATCTCACTCCCTCTTTCTCAGCTTTCCCAGCACATTCCCAATCAGCCATCACAGACCTTGGGCCAGACCTTAAGGAGTGTGTGTAGAGTGCATGTGTTCATATATATGTGTGGACATCTGCAGAGAGTTGCAAAAGGACAAAGTGAGATGTAAGGGGAAATGAACGAGGGACATAGCGCGCGGCAGGTGATGATTTAGAATCTGCAGACTTGAGCATGAAATCAATTAGTTTTAAGAAAGAAGAAGAGAGGTTCAACAAAGCCACCGTGTGTGATAGATCTCAAAATTTATGTTATCATCTGAAATGGAAGCTGGACTATGAAGGAGACAGAAGGTGAGATGGGAAAAGAAATGTGGAGTTTACTTTATAGTGGAAAAGATAACTTAGTGAACTTGGTATCCTCTATTTCTCTCTTTAGGGGGACTAGAATCCAGAAGCTATGGGCCTTAGGTGAGGTACAGAGATCGCAGGGCTGACACAGAGACATTAATAGACAGACAGCAATTGACTCCCACATTCATTCATTGAGGGCAATTTAGACTGAAATATCTAATTCTTCTAAAATGTGGTGTAGTTTGTAAGTTTTCCAAAATAGAAAAAAGTTTTTTTTTAAATCTTGAAAATAGGTCTATGATGTAAAGTAGGTTGTCGGTTGAGGCCAGGGGAGGGGCTAAAGTAAAATAGTATGGCGGATTACCTACTTTACATTATGGAAAAAAGGCAGATAAATCTTTTCTTTAATTTTATAACCATTTTGTATTTTAGGAAGCTTACGTACTACACCTTTAATAGTTTGGGGACATTAGGAAGAAGTGCATAGAAAGACTCACTTTGCCACCCAACTTGCCAACTTCTAAAGATTCTAATGTTTTAGGTAAACTCAGTTTGAGTTGAACAAATTAATAAAGCATACTTTCATAACCTCAAACTCTCCCTAACACACTCCCCTGTACACCTCACCACTTTATAATTTGCATTTGATATTTACCTAGCACTGACACAATTCCTAGAACAATTTGCATTATGCATTACTTGCAAGCCAATTTCATAAATAGTGCTTTAGAAATTATATACACAGCTGGCTCACAGTGAAATGTGTTATACTGTATTTTTAATTGGTCACAACTCTTTCTTGGTAAAATAGCACATAGAACAGTCTTATCTGAACACAATTCTTGGTTACCCTTTCTTTTTTACACATTCAAGTCAACAAATCTTGTATTTATATAGTAAGCCTTTTACCTGAAAATAGTTATTATAATGTCTCACCTTCTTGTTTTTTTCACAGTCACAACTAACTAAAACAGTAACACACTAGAAAGAGCCTTGCTGTCATAAACTTAGCTGTTTTTAGTTACCCACAGTCAAGTACTTTCCAGCGTTAGACCTGGGTGTTATGATGGTTCATTTGCACCTCTCAAGTGACAGGATGTTTCAGTTTGATCCGTGGCTTGTTGTATCTTTTTATAGGTTTGGCGAGATCGAACGGTGCTGATTGCTGTTTGAAGACAAGCTGAAACTTAGTAACTGAATGCCTTTGTGAAACGTGATTGGTGTTTGTTGGTGGTCGGAGGTGTCGTAGGCGCAAATTGGCCATGCTTCTGTCAGTGTGAGGGCCAGGGCAGCTGTGGCTACTTAAGTAGTTTACCACCACCACCAGTGTATGGAATGAATGTATAATGCAATTGTAAATGGCCAGAAAAGCGCTATATAAAATCGATGCATCATCATCAATAATAAACAACATCTCGGTGTGATAAAGCTTGTTTTAACCCAAACATTACTGTGAAAATAAAAAGGGTTTTGTAGTTATACCACATGAGGCACATTGATTGTTTGTGATTCCATCTCACCCAAGGTCGTATCTATAATAGTTTCCATGCTTGCCCGCTTACTGATATAAAAACGGGGATGAGTTGCAATGAGTTCACTGAATTGCATGATCGCTTAAGCTTAAAATATTAATACAAGACAAGTAAAGCATTGGATTGGATGTTCCACCAAAGTCTCCACATTTTTAGAACATTTGAAAAATAAAAGCCGATTTTAAACAATATAATGTGCAGCCCATGAACTCATTCTTATGAAAAATGCTTTAAAAATCTGACTTTTCTAAGTTACTGTTTGCAGATTACGCCCTGGATTGACCAGCCCTAAGTGAACTTAAACTTCCTGCAGAGAGGGGACAGAGGACAAAGGAAAGTAATGGAGAAAAATATGTCCGGTCAACACAGCATCCTATTATTGACAATCACACAGCTTTCTGCAGCTTTCTTTGCTGAAGTGTTGATTCATAACAACAGATGCTCCTGGATGTTCAACAAAAGATATGAAAGTAGCACCAACTATGCCACCACATTCCACTGACACTGCAAATGCTTTTTAAAAATGTTTTTTTTAGAAGAGCAACTCGGAGCAGTAACGGTTTAGAGGCAAGTATCCAAGATCTGTATTTGAGTAATGAAAGTTCTTCTGACTCTCTGCCATTAAGTGTCCTTCCTTGGGCTGACCAACACACAATACCTCTGAGTGGAGGCTGCATGTCCTCCCTGTGAAACTGTGGGTTCTTTTTGGGTTCTCTGGATTTGTAACCATCCAAGACATGCAGGTTTTTGATCACTCAAAATTGCCCATAGTAAATTAATTAATGAAAGTGAATGGTTGTTATCTGTGTCATGCCAACCTGACACTTTGACATCAATAAATTGGCTTAATTCCAGTAGCTTAAAAATAAGTTTAAGATTAGGGTATATTTATTTGTCTCTCATAGGATAAATTGTTTTGGAAAAGGGGACAATGCTGCAGTATACAACAATACAGTCAATGACACTAAGAACATAAAATACAACAAGTGACATACAGACTTCAAATGAGCAATATATGTATACAACATACACTACATCCTTTTTATACCATTCATAATCATCATCTGAACTTCATGAAAAATATGTGTAGAAATAAATACATAAATGTTGTCAAATTGAACTTAAAGTACAATAAAACATTTAATCAAAAAGCAGTATAACATTTATCTTGAAGGACATGTCTAGGTCACCTATATGTGTAAGAATGAATGAATGGTGTATTCTTCTAACAGACATCCATAGTATATACCATAAGCCCAGTGCTACACATAGCCTTGGTTATTCATGCGTTTTAGCTGCACTGCAGAAGACCCAGCTGGCTCGTCCACACTACGTCAAACGAGGAGGACGAAATATTGAGGATGTATGTGTCAGAGGCATGATTATTTGTATGTAAGTGTGTGTTTTTGTGGTTGTGTGTGTGGGTGTGTGCGATTGTGTGTGTTCGGTCCTGTCAGTTTGGGCAGATTCACTCACCTGTGACGTCCTCATTCTGTCTTCCTGTGCGCCGTCACCACTTCTTTCAAAGGCACACTCTCACACAGACACACACAGACACACACACACAGACACACACACACACACCTACAGCCATATCAGGCACAGGCAGGTGTTGAGATCACTGACTTTTCAAGAGGATTTCACCTATCGCACTTTTGAATCCGTGCCATGTATTTTTTCCTTCAATAATGATACTTTCTCATAGCCTATAAAAGAAAATGGATCGGGGGTAAAAGAGGTGGAAATAACACTTTAAAAGAAAAGCTTTGCAATGGTATTTTTATTCAACTTTTTTATAACAATTACTGTTCGTTTTTTTTTGTGGTGGGCATAGTGGGCTGGATATAGCTAAAGTGACAGGGATGATGAATTCTGCAGGACACGTAACTCCCACATACATACAATTGGAGGCATGTCTTGTCCATTGTGCCAAAGCTGCATTCTTCCATCTAGTGGTCACATATGTACACACACCCACAATATTATATGTATGTGGTCTACCAGTGACAAGACCATGACAAGTCAACCAATGGTTAGTATGGATCAAATTTGTGAAATTTTTAGTCATTCTTACAATGTCCCATGTTTTAAAACAGAAAGTAGTTGTGTAATAGCATATAATAAACTCTGCATTTGTTGAAAAAATACAACATTAAAAAGTATTTTCAAGAATTTCTTAATCATTCCTCTGAGCTCTGTCACAATCATTTGTGCAAGGTTACATTTTCACTAAATTATGCAGTTTGGAAATAAACAGTTGACATATTCTTAAAGAAGTATCTGAATTATGAGGAAATTAAAATAATTCTTATAAGACCGCATGAATATACGCTGAACATTTTGATTGGTTGTCCTCTGGAGTTTAATTTCTTTGAAACAGATTAAATTTTTACAAAAAATTTCAATGCTGAAGATAACCCATGGCTCACCAGAAAGGTCTAACTTTTGGATTAGACTTTTATCTTCTGCTGGTGAGTGGGGCCTGTCCCAATTAAGCAACTTTGACCCTCAAGCAGAGTACACCGTGGACTGTGCATTTACTTCTAAGGGCAATATACAGTAGATTCACCAATGTCACCAAGCATGCATGTCTTTGAATTGGATTACCTTAAAAGAACCAACGATAATTCAGACTTGCAAACTCCAGCCAGAGAGTTTTGTGTTGAACATTTATTACATGTGATTCTACAACCACATTGATCTGTTATGTTCTATTTGATTTCCATGTAGTTTGATTTATACCATTTTCTTCTCTCCACACAGCGTCTTCGGTCACCTCTATGATTTTGCTTGTGTTTCTGGGCTATGCCTAAAGACACTGTCGTCATGTCGGCCAATTAATGCAGCTCTGAGAACATGAAGTGTGAAAACAGAAAGTAGGTGGCCACTGAGGTCACTGCCACCACCAAGCACAGTTTCAGTTCTGCCTTTAATTAAACATATTTCTTCTTCAGTTTGCTGCTGTAGCAGGCATACTTTCACATAAAAGATTAAGAACGCTTCATTAATGCAAGCTTCAGTTTACCTCTATTTCAAAGCTCTTTTCTCTTTCTCTTGTAGATAAATAACTACAGGAAGTCTAATAGAGAGGCAGCATATTTATTCATGTTTCAAGACCTACTTAACTTTTGACCCCAATTAAAATTTCTATTCATTTTGCTCCTTGTATTGTCAATATGAGACGCTGTCAAGTTGATTGTGGCCATAAGTCAAAGTAATCAGCTCAAGACTGTCAGAAAATTGTCCTCTTTTGTGAGACAGAAAGAACTGGTCATGCCTTGCTGTGTTTTAGATACACTTTTATCTTCAACTTTTATACTGTGCAAATAGTTTAAAAATCTGTTATATATTAAGTAGCATTTAGTTAGCATTTTTGTCCAACAAAACCTTCAAGGATTCCTCAAAAAGTTATGGATTTATATCTTGAAAAGGCAGCCTTTTTATTTCTAAAATAAAGGCCATTGCCATTGGCAATACATAAGCATTGTTAGGCCAGTCATTTCTTTGATTAGAAGAGGGCCAAACCTATAAATAAATATGCATATATAATCAATTTTTTAGTTGTACACCCACCATGCTCCTGCCTCTTCCTATACGTCAACACGCCATTTACGCTGTTACGCTCAGTGCACAATACGTCATCACGCACGGTTCCCAAACAATGCTCAGGAAAAAAGCCACGTTGACGATTCAGAAGTGTTGTCCACATTTTAAGGCAGAGTAACGGCTCGGTTCACTTGTGCATTTGTCATTTTCCCTGTAGACTTTAGATTAGAACAAACATGGCTTCCCCGCCGAAGGAGAAAGTGGAGATGAAAGGAGGACATCTTCCCGCAGGTAAACCACCTCAGCTGATGTTATGTTGTTTTTCTCTTCTTCCTAATGGACTTAACGCGTTGTTTTTTGATGCATGTCCTAAAAACCACATGATAAAAACGCATGCAATTTTCAAGAACGTGACAGAGTGAAAGTGGCGACGCTTTTATGACTGTCTGGCATAATGTCCATTGCTTTTCTTACTTCCTTGTTAAATCTGGAAAGTAGCGTCGATAAGCTACAATGTTGCGACAAATGTGTTTCTCTTTTAGCTGACGTGGATGTCCAGTTGTGTTGATTTGGCATGTAGTACGTGGACTTGATAGAGGGGGTGGTGCTGGTCCTGGCAGGGCACTGGGCCTCTGCTGCAGAAGTCCTGATAGCACAGAAGATAACAGGCTGTAGTCCCGATAGCACACAAAGATTACACGTGCACCTCGCCCCATAGCCTGTCATTAGTGGGAGGACGCTCCAGCTGCATATTCAAAAGGGAAAAAAGCAGGGTCAAGGTCACCACTGCTCCGTCCTATTAAGTTCAAAGTCTTGCCCAATGGCAGTGAGACACAACACCTGTCTTACACTGGCTGTAGGTTAGGTGCACAAAAAACTATGGTCAGCCTTTTTATTGACCTCAGCATTATTCAAATCATGTGACAAACCTTCAGAAGAAAAAACAGTAGCACAAACACTTCATTGGTTGAATGGTAAAGTGTGTTCTAACTTTAGACTTATTATACCTTAATTTGATTACATTTTCTTTTAAATTGAATATCACTACCAGAGTCTTTGAAAATATTGAAGTTAGATGTCAGTATAATGTTCAATTAATGTATCTCAAATTTATACTTTGCATTCAGAAAGGTCAGTTTTGGTCATACAACTATTGAAAGTAGGATATGTTAATGTCTAAGTTAAATGTGATCCAGCTAACTGTGCTTCTGTTATGCTAAACTGGTAAACTGTTGATAATTTAAAATGTGTCAAACTTTTAGCAATTACTACATAATTGAAATAAACTCCAAAATCACAATGTTGTTGGTATCTAGTATAAGACTTTCGTTTGTTGAGTGTCTTGTGGTTAATATGCTTGCTACTGAATGTTTGCTTGCTTACTCATTATTGTGTTTCTGTGCCAGTAAAAGCAGGCGGTATGAGGATAGTGCAGAAGCACCAGCCGACTCCTATTCCCGAACCCCCTCAGAAAGAAGAGAACGAGGAGGAGTACGAGAGCAGCAGGTAATTTACAACAACAAGCACACAGTCAGAAAACTATATCAATTCAAATTCACTATTTATTTGAATCCATTAGCGGCTTTACTCACATTTTTAAATACAAATATAATCGTTCACATGTCAATCCAGTTTGCCCAGAAAGTCAAAGACTATAAAAAGACAACAAATAAATAGGCTAATAAAATAAAACCTTAGAATATATTCCTGAAATACACACCCATATTACATGGCTCACTCTAGAAGATCAAGTTATGACCCAGTGACTTATGCCCTGTTATATAATGTAGAAGAAGGAAGTCTGTCATAATCCTTATTTTACCTTAGTCCCTCCCCAGATGACCTTTACATCACAGAGTAAGGTCAGATAGTCAGTTTTAACATTTTTAATTCTTAACAACATTTTCTTATTTTAGGAAACCTCAGGACTACAGCTTTAATTGATAAGGTGAATTGTGAAAGGCCACAGTCTTTGTTAGTACTATAGTCAATTATTCTGTGAACAATTAAGTCATACGTTATCTTTCATAATGTATTCAGTTTCACAAAAGAGTGGGGGCTAGTTTCCTGTCGCTGTTGTAAATACCATAATTACTGCATAATTACTACATTAACACACGCTGCCCTTCCACACGCTGCTTTTGTTCTCTCATAACAGCCTTGAATTGTGTGCTTTACATGACATTAGCTTGATACTGAAAAGGCAATAATTGTTTCCATCTTGGGCGCATTTCTGTTTTTCTTCCTAACTGTACCTAGCTGTAAGGTCATTCCAGCAAGTTGTCGCTCGCTCTCGCCACCATTATTGAGTTTCCCTTTCCCCACACCTGCATATGTCTACTCAATATTCATGAACACCCATCAGCTATGTGCGTACAGGTGCCATATTCACACAGCCTATCAGTTGTATGTGTGCGTGCCTTAATGAGAGGTGATAAATGAGAACTGACAAGCAGTGCACAGCGGCGAGCAAGGTTCAAGAACACCGCCAACTGTCAAGAAATCTTCTGTGCATATACTTTCTTCAGACAAGCTCACACATACATGCACTAAATTATATCTCTCATGTCCCTTATTATGTATGCGTGGTTCTTTTCCCCCATATACAATCAGTCGTCTGAAGCAGAAATAATATACAGGCTGTTAGTGGGAATGAGCTATTTTTGTTTACTCTGTGTATATATGAGTTGTGGTGGAGTGCATTTATATCAACAAGTTAGAAAATATAAAATGCTGCATTGTCTTGGACTTATTTACATGACATTGACGACCATCTGATAGTGCAGTTAGCATTTGATGGTCACTTACTTTTGCATTTTGTAAATAGTCAGCATTGAAAGGCTGGCAGATATATAGCAAAAGAAATAAGAGTTAATGGGGGCAGGGTATACAGTATTAATGACTTTTACCTTTTTAATGGCAGGGTATCTAGTAGGACTGGGCAATATGACTAAGCACTGTATTTTTAAAACTTATTACATCATAGCATTCAAACAACCAGCGGTTTATCATGTTTTATCAAACAAACAATTCAAAGTGCATCTTGAAAGCAAAAGAAGAGACAGAATCAAGGCCAAAATTCAAAACATATAAATTCTCTCTTGGAAAGCATTGTCAAGCTAGAAGGCCTTTCGGTGCTTATTGCTTGTTTTCCTTGACAGTTTAGTTTTCAGTAAACATGCAGAGTCCTTGAGTTAGTGACCATGACCATGATAGTGGCCCCAGGTCTTCTGATACGTGGGTTGTGGCAAGTGATAATTTGATCATTTGTATCTGGTCGGGCTGAACAATTTTGAGAAAAAAAATCTGTGATTATTTTCCCACTGTACTAATACTGGTATAGTATGGCTGCAAAATATTAGAAAACATATCAAATGATTTTGTTAAAAATATTAGTTTATTCTGATTAGCAATTTTGTGAAAGCTTTTAACCCTGAAAGAAGACAAACATGTTAACTGCTAAACTTCCACAAGAAAACATGTTTGTAGAGGTTAAACCCACAAGGTAACCAAGTTTTTGCATATTTATGTTATATGCAGAAGATATTATATTCCCTAAAAAGTTGCAGCCTTTTGCGATTTGCTAATTGCAACCACTAAAATTGTATTTTATTCAAATTCTGTTTTGATTATTGTACATCACTAGTGTCTAGGATGTTTTAGGTGTGGCTTTGAGCAGCAAAACCTTCACTTTGTCTAAAAATGGTCTGTCAGCAGCAGAAAGAGATGCTGAGTAACTGGAGTCCATTGGTAGATTTTTTCTTCACTCTGCCAGTCCCTGGTCGGTGTCGTGCTGATGGACGTCTAGCAGGTGGCCACTGGGTAAATTTCACATTAGTGACAGCCAGTGAAGCGTTGTAGTCAGGGGAACCACCTGCCGCACCCAATCTAGACGAGATGGACAGACATGGCCAGGACGGAGAGCGATAGGAGATAGGTTACCGGGATTAGGTTGGGGAAGAATAGAAGGGATTCGGAATGTATGGAAACCTGGGGATGATGCTGTTCTGAGGAAAGATAAGATAGTAAGAGGGCGGGAAAGGAAGAAGGGGGCTAGTGGCTAAGGGCGAGATGCAATCCAAAAGCAGCAAGTGACATGACCACTAGCTGTTAGCTGTGTTTCAATATCAGGGCCTTAAACAGAATGGAAAATAATCAAAAAATGACCAAAACTTTCAGGGTGACCTTGGATGTGGCACAACTCTCTGACCAAGCTGAGAGAAATGTGTATCATATTTATATAGGTTATGACTAGTTGTCCTGGTTTAGTTTTGTTGCTCTGTTTCAACTTTTAAGACATATGTGATTGTGGCACTCCGACTACACGTTATTAAAACATACTTGTATTATGTTTTTTATTTACAAAAATGTCTTGGTTTAGATTAATATGAATAATCAGGTCACATGTTAATTGTGGAATTGTGTGTAAGACTTGAATCCCTAAAAAGTTGCTTGAAAGCTACTTTTTTGTCCAAAATATGTTTTTGGTTTTATAAGAAATATCCCTCCAAAAATTACACAAATATTCATTCAGATACATTTTTATTACTCATTTTACAGTTATACCTATCTAACCACACCACAAAATCTTCAAATTAAAACTTTATTGTGATATCACATGCAACCCAGCAATTTGGGTTTAGGGCTGGTTTTGTCACCTTTCTAATATTCAGACAAAACATACAGGCTGTCACAAAAGCTGCTGTATATTAGCTTGACCATACCCCTGTTCATACTGTATGAAGTTGTGGTGAAATGTTAGTGTTGAAAAGTCGAGGGGAGAAAGAAGTGCAGGAAAAGAGGAGGAGGACAGACAGGCAACAGGCATCAGTTTCTATAGCAACCACCACCTCGCCCACGGCCACAAACTTCTTGCTCTGCTGAAGCATGGAGAGAGAGATGGGTGGGGTGGCAGTCTTAGGTGCAATGAGTTGTGGCTCGAGGGGTAAATACAGTGAATGATAAACTCTCAACTAACACACATGCCACCGTCTGAGTTATTAGAGGAATTACGCTGCTTTGCAATATGCATCTTCAAACCACTTTTCCTCCACATACTCCCATCATTTCTTCTATCTAGTCTCACTAAACAAAGGAACTCATATCTGGATTCCTTACAGCTCTCTACTGCCCCCTGCAGATCCATGTGCTCGATAAGCCCATCCACTGCATGGCATTGAATCAGAGCTTATCAGAAAGCTTTGTCTTCTTAGCTTTGTCTTTGTGACTGTCTCTGTGCATCTCTATTGTCTCTTGTTCTGAACATTGTCAGCAAAGTAACTCACTATACATGTGTGTCGATTATAGGTTGCGCTCATGAAAAGGTAATCTTGCTAATCCCTGATTTATAGGTCTTAAACTGATTGTGGGTTTATTAGCCATGACTAAAACCTGTAATTGTCTGTCTACATCATTCCTCTAGTCTAATAGTATTAAGTATTGCATATAGTTATTTTACTTTATATAACATGAAAATATTTCTGTTTGCCAAAATATATACTGTATATACACATTATATTTTATTTTTGCTTATTTAGGTTGTATCCTTAGACAGTGATGAAAATCTCATAATACAATAGAGACATGTGATAACCCAGCATGAGTTGGAAAGCTGCCTACGCTGCCTCAGAAGTGAATACATCTCCAGCTGTGTGTCTATTCACCTTACCCCCACCTCTCTGCACTCTGACAGAATACACTTCATATGAGCTTATGGCTTTATGACACAAATACACACACTTTTATATTGAACAAAGTGCACAGACTTTCTAACTTTTAAGAGTGCTATCATGCTACTTTCTAAAAAACTGGAATTAAACTTAATTTAATATCAAGATGTTTTAGTCCTGAAGTACAGAATGCCTGCCTAGATGCTGATTGCATGGATGGAGGTTAGCCAGATGTCTATACCGATAACATTATTAAATTAGCCATGATTAAAAAGTTTTGCATGGATCATAAACTTCTCAAACTAAGTAGCAGGTGTTTTATATAATTCATGACTCACTTGAATGATTTGATTTGGGTTGTTCCATTTCATAGCATCTCCACTGCATTTATACATGGTGCTAATGGTTTGTGCTATAAGTTGGACATACTTGCCGCTATAGCTAATGACTTTGAGTGAAGTTTTAAAGGTGGCTACAACAACTGTACACTTTCTGCCGGAGGGTGACGCTGCCATAAAATTAGACGCTGCTCGTTTGTCACGTCAAGGTCGATACTTACCTCGGGTTGTGCAGTCCTCCTCCTCACTGCTTTCTCTTCCTTCGTCCTATGGCTTTATATATGTCTCACTGAACATTTGGCTCAGCTCCCTACTCTTCTGTATGATTACAAAGGGATTTCTGTCCACTATCCTGCCTGCCCTCTCACTCCTCTCAGCACTGTAAAAATGACAAGTGGACCTTACACTATTTGACAAGTTAATCTCAATAGATAAAGGTAACACAAACTAGATTAATTTATTTTATTTTAACTTAATAGTCTCTATTGCCTCTATTACTTTTTTATTTACATTTAGCATAACAACTCAACAAGTAAACTTTAAAAAACCTGTGATGATTTTACTTATTTCTAAAGCTATTTTCTAGTCTTATTGTAAATATGTAAATGTATTAAACACTTTTCATCCCTTCTTTTTTAAATTCTTTTATACCTTTTAGATTCCTAGCTTTCTCCGCCTGTCCTGCTCTCTCTTTCTTCCTATGCTTTCCATGCTGAAGCCCCTAGTATGAGCACTTGGTCAGGATGAATGGGAGCTATTTAGGCCGCTGGCAGGTCCATCCGGTTTGTATGAGCGTGCTTCTCCAGAGAGTTTAGGGACTGTGGATTTTGTGTTTTGACAACTTTGGATGCATTTTGCCAGTGTACAAGCAACAATTTACACACCGCGCCAAATCAGGAAAGGTACTTTATTATAAACGCTAAAGTTCTGTCCCTTTTCTCTCTTCAGCCCGCCAAAGGTCCCGGTGATTGTGTCTGGAGTGGTGACAAAGGTATACACACACACACACACTAATAAGTACACTGCAAATAGAAGTAAAATAACATGGTGAACACAAACCTCAGTCAAGGCAGTAGACAGATTTAGTGCCCTGCCATTGGGACTTAGTTAAAGAAGAGAGTATGGTGAAAATATAGAATTACGATTTAATCATGATTTTGATTTTCTCATGATTTTTGACAACTTTTTTTTTTACCGCCTCATATTAGTTTTTAACAAAAAATATGTGTAGATCCAATCCAGACTGATTTTATAGACCCCAATATTAGAATAGAGAGG
>JAVQKG010155048.1:0-14504 GCA_036025885.1 Hypseleotris bucephala | reverse complement strand
CACGTGTAATTGTTTGCGCAGTTCTCATAGTAAATCACACGCAACACGCCCACAAATAGCACACGGTAAATTTCTAATTGCGTTAGCAATTTAGCGTCTGTGTTAGTAAATCACCCCCATAATATATTCTACTGTATCAAAATCCCTTCATTACTTTTCCAGTACAGGGACCAGTGGATGTCCCAGAAAAGGTGTGCCTTCCTGTCTGCTCTCTTCACCAGACACCATTGTAAGCCTGTTTCCCCTGTGCTGCTATTGTTCCACTAAATTCCTTGGTGAGCTTTTGTCTTGTCTTTTGTGTTTCCCTGTCACTGTTAGAGTCTTCAAACTCCACTCTGAGGTGCTCTAAATAAACAGCCACATACATCAAGCAGGATCCTATTTACTTTGAATCCCCTAAAGTAAAAATGACAAGTTTTACACCAATGTCCTGCTGTCAGTCAATACAATTCCAACTGCTCACTGTAGGGCTGTGCTGCAACGGGAAAACCTTTGCCCTGCAACTAGAGGGTAGCCGGTTCGAATCCCTGCCCGATTCTGTCTTGTGTACATGGGCAAGGCACTTAACCCACATTGTGTATAAATGAATGTGGTTGCGTGACTAGTGTTTGATGGTGGTTTGAGGGTCTGTAGGCAGACATGCCTTTGTCAGTGTGCCCCGTGTGACTGTGGACTGTTTACAGGTTTCAGCTATGTTTTTAGATTGAATATATTTGCACTATGAACACGAGTTACCACATAGCAGATTAGCTTCCAACAATCTTTTAAACTATCACAATATGGATTTTTCGAAAGGTCTGTAGGAAAAATGAATGGTATTTTTACTTTCAGAACCAGAGGTGGGCGGGCACTAATGCGCTGCATTGTCTTTCCAGTTTCTCTCAAAACAGACAGTTCTTCATGATGGAGACCACTGCACACAAGCTAGCTGCCGAATTTAGGCCAGTGTATTCCTAAGGGAAGGGCACAATATACTTGCTTCTTTCAGCTGCAACATAGGACACGGTAATAACTGTGTACTACTGTACGGACAGAAAAATACCAAAGGAGTCAAGCAAAACCTGCCCTTTTTTGAGGGAAAAGGTCAGCGATCCAGACCCCCAGCAGTTGAACACTGAGCTATGACATGAATAAGTGACAAACCGATGTGTACAGGGTCTCCCAGGCCTCCAATTAGGGCTTGACGCTGCTGTCCATCAAAGACAAATGGGCTTGGACCTGCCAGCGAACCTTCAAGTCTCCACACTGGGGTTGTTGCCTTAGATGCCCACTGCATGTGATATGACAGTTTTCTAAAAAAGCAACCTCGTTTCTGTCAGTGAAAAAATATATGTTTGTTACAATCATCGTATTCTTCTACTTGTTTGCCCCTCTCTGATATAACCCTACAAGTAACTTTGACTTGAGATGAGAAAAGTAACTGCAAATATTGTGTCAAGATGCACAAAAATGGCTTTTCCCATGACCTAAAAGTCTGCTGTGGTTGAATGTATTGAATGTGTGTTTTTATTGTTCATTTGTTCTGAAACTGGACATATTTTCTGTGGTCAAAATGAAAGATAACAACAATTTTGATTTATTTTTGTATTCCTTCCACTATTCCTTATTGTTTGCCAATGTTGTTGATAATTCAGATTCTGCCCGAAGCTGGGTCTAAGAAATGCCACTGTCATGTAAAGTCTCTCTTGAACTGCAGTTGGATTTTTTGCTGTTTAATGCAAGTCATGTTTACAATCGAGCCCTGAGTCTAACCTGTGCATTGTCGAAGGAGGAGCTGAATACACTCTGCTATAATTGAGTTTGATCTAATGAAGGCAAACTTAGGTTATTGTTTGCCCGCAGACAATGCAAGAAAGTTGAATTCATTGTTGGCAAAGACGCCTCAGGAGTTTCTTTGAAATGGAAAAATTTCATTAAACATTCCATTTGTATTAATTATATTGCGTTTCTCATTACCATCTACTCTCAAAGCACCATGGCAGCAACAGAAGTGCCTTTGGTGGTATACCGGGCTTAAAGCAGGAGCAATGTTATCTGAGGCAGCCATCCATACCTGGGGCGGTCAAAACGGCATATGATGTCAATGAATGAATGAATATAACTGTATTGTGAAGTACTCTGTCTAGACCTTTGTCCCAGCAAAGCATCAATCACTCATGTTACTCACCACAAGATTCAATTAATCATAATTCAATGCAATCCCTCCTAGCTGTAAGCCGCTAAGTGGGGTTTAAAAGAGTCTAGGGCTTGAGCTGGAATAGGAGTGAGGAGTGGGCTGTCCAGATGGGATTTAGGAGCTCTACAGGGGTCAAAGGTTAGACTCACAAAGGCAGGTGGAGTGGTTGTTTAGTGCAGGGCGGACGCCATTTTGGCTGATGCTGGAGGACACATTAAACCAGCACTAAATACAAATAGGACTGAAGTGGTTGTGGTTAAGTACTATGTAAATTGTAGTGGAACCAGAAAAACCTGGACTTATGCGTGGTAAAACACATTGCAATAGTTGGTTTCAATCTAGATTGGGAGATACAATTCAGAGCATATGTATATGAATTGCAATATTGATATGCACAAAATCAATACCCCAGTAATATAGCATTCAGTGTGCCATACATCCACTCTCTTCAGGTCACCAGTAAAATAGCATTCAGTGTGCCATACATCCACTCTCTTCAGGTCACCAATACAGGAAAATTATCTTGCTCAAAGACATATGCTGACAGTAATGCAGGGATCAAACCACCAGCTTTCTAAGTTAGCCAGATCACCAAGTCAATGTTGCACTAAAAATTGGGATAACTGCCTTTTTAAAAAGTGAGCTCCCCAATGGAACTTTTACCGCTTAAATCGATATGTTATTGGAGGTCACATTGTCATTATCTTCCACCGTTTCCAATACTTTCTCTGTACATTGCAGCCATATAGAGCTAACCATTTTGACTGATGATTGTTAGCCTGAAAACAATGCTAGAATAGTTGAATTCCACATCCGTCCTTGCTCCCATAGAAATGTTGTACCTGTTTACCTGGGTCTGCGACCACAAAAGTGCTCACTCCGGACCTCACCTATCCACCCATCACGCAGTCGCCCACACAAAAACAACACAAACACAATGCTAACACGCTAGCATGCACGGGGCACACACTCCCCAACAATACAATGTCAGGCTTTCGACCTACAGTTGCGGCAGTGGAGGCAGACACTTCATAAATAATGGACGTTTGCCGAAGCATCTGTCATTTTCTCTGTCAAGCTGGTTCCAGATTGGAGTCTCAGACAGGCCAGGAGCCGCCAGCGCTGTGGTACATACATATAACAAACATGAGAAACGTGTGCACACATACTGGTGAACCTGTTTACAGAGGACTGACACCAACTCACCCCCAGCCCAGACGGTCATGCATTAGGTCTTGAACCCAGATATTCATGTCTGTCTCCTATGGGACCCCTTCAAATTCAATGCCGGTGAGGAACATATGCTATGCGGTTATAAAGCAGAGTTGTAATTTGTATTCAATTTGTATTACATTGCATTTTTAGAGGATGGCAAATACTATTATGACTATTATGAATATTATTAGGATCCGTTCTAAATCATGTATTCAGAATCCCATGTACAAAGAAATTATCCAATTTAAGAACAAGCATTGAAAAATCGTATGTGTGTTGTTTACCAAATATAGATTAGATTTGATTATTTTTTATCATTTTTTCCAAGACACCTTAGGCAAACTTAAAGTAGTGCTAAAATTGAGGCCTTTTTAAAATTTGCATCAAAAAATTTTAATCAATCAATTGTAACAGCTGGCATTGTACCATTCTTAGGAGGTGTTGTTTTAGTGTGTTACAGTATATGTTGCTTTTGGTCAAAATGTGGGGGGTGTTTCCTCAAGGTCTAAGGCGGCTGTCAGGTTCTAAAATGCCTAACCTGTTTTGTTTGCTTTGAGGAGGAGCTACGCACACACAGCTAAGCATTGATTGGACAATAGACAATATACTTTTGAGGGAAAATGAGACAGAATTACAAAATATATGTGTTTTCTTTTCAGCACATTCTTTTCTTGTGAAATATTGCAGTTAAGTTTTCAGAGTAAAACTAGCATATGTTAGCATTAGCTGTTTCCTGTTATTGTGTTAATAAACTCTCACTGCGTCATTCAAAATATGTCATTTATAGTTTAGATTATATTAAACACACACCAAGGTTCAGTATTATAAAGCGAAACACACTCTTCTTTGGAGATAACGGTTCTAACAGAACAGTCCCGTTTCCAATCTCTTGCAGTGGAAAAGGGTCTTATGTAGTGTTTAAATAACAGCCCACATACATCCCCTTACATGAATCATACCATGTCCATCGTCTTGCCCTGGACTCAGTCATCACTCGGTGTTGGCGAGTGTGGTCTTGCCTCCAGAAGCAGAAGTATAATATTTGAGACACTTCAAACGCATTAAAATGAATACACCAGTCTTTATCTAAATAGACACAGTTTGCTGGTTGCCCCTTGAGTAAACCTCCCTCTGTGGGTGGCTTCAGCTGCAGTAAACACTTGCCTCCACTGCCCTACTTGTTTGTTGACTTAAATATGGCAACGCTCGCCTCCTTCTTAAACACTTGCTGAGTTCCTACCCTACATAGCCACCCTGCTGCTGTTCGGACGAGTCATACTTCCTGCCCTCTGGAAATGTGGGTCTTTTCTTCTTACGCCCCACAAGACTAGTGTTTGTAAAGTGGTTGGCTATCATTTTATTTTTAAACATCTAAACAATCTGCAGTACCATCTTTGGAGAAATGTATTCAGTTTACACAACTTCACACCAAGTACCGCTTCTAAAGAAAAAAAAACAGATCTAGCCCTCCTACTGTAGACTTGAATTGCAAGACTTTTGAGTACCACCAAATCCAACTATGACTAAACTAGGTCTAGAGGTAAAACATTATTTAACCAGGTCTAAGCTCTTAGATGAAATGCTATTTAATGCCCTACCTGCCTTGCAAAAGATTTATGATTAGATTTATGATTAGATTTTCTATTGCCATATTGCCCACCTCTACTGTGTAACAATTGTTTATTCACTCTTCACCTTCTTCTTAAACACTAGCTGTGAGTTCCTACCCTTCATAGCCACTGCTGCTGCTCAAGCGAGTCATACTTCCTGGCTTTGGGGAAATGTGGGTCTTTTTGTCCAAAGGCACTAAGCCAGGGATGGGACAGTGAGCAAGCAAACAGTTCAGAGAGTGGGCAGTGGTGTGGTTAGACAAATATACATTGTCTTTTTGATGTACTTTTTTGGCACTTGAGGTTATATGTAAAAAGATACAGTTTGGGAATGGCAGTTTATTTTAGTGTGCTCTAGCCTTGGGAGGTATTAGGCGATGACAGACAATGGTAAAAATGCTGTATTTTTTCTACCTAAACACCGTGATGAGTTAGGTGAATGCTTAGTAAATCTCTCAGAATGTGAATGTCTACAAAAATAATAAATTATTTGAGAAAGTCAAACAAGAATGAGATGATGTTGAGCATTGTTCAACAGTAACAGTATTGTTTTTGGTAGATATTGAGGTATGAAAGTCATTCAAGTTGTTGACAGCTTGTATGAAAGCTATGAAAACAAACAAAAAAGATTATATAAAAACAGGTTATAGTGTTATTAGTTTGGTCCAAAACAGCCCACTTTTAAAATATATGTGTAATGTGGAGTACCACTGATAAAATCTAAAAGGATTTATACATCTAACATTTTTTCTTATCATACCACAAGGTTCCAAAGATGAAAAACACACTGCTACTGTTAAAAGTATATAGTGGTGGGCTTACCTAAGCATTTTAGTATATATAAACAAAAATCCATTTGGACAAACCAAACTATAACAAACAGGTTAAAGGTGCTTTTAAAAACAGGCCATATACACATCTAAAACAGTTTAATCCTTTATAGACATTTTGAGTACAGTGGATTATAATGAACTCATTTGTAATTTCTATTAGATTGTATTGTGTTCTTCCCATTTGTGAAGTGTATTTGGTTAACAATAATGACTTGGTCAAATTGCTTAAAATGCACTAGTTTATCTGTCTAAAACTACTCTGAATATCTGTCTCGCTGTTCTCTTCTACTATTTTCCATCTGATTTCATGTTAGGGTGGCCAGTGGCACTTACAGTACGCTTGCTTTATGGACTAACCTTTTCCCTGGCCTTTCCGTAATAGGCATCATGATTTGAAATAAGCAGAGGTCAGAGATAGTAATAAAAGCATAAATCACTTTTTTTTTAATTTTCAACTTTTTTGTATATTCTGACTTTTTTCTCCCCAAGTCTGTCTATTCTCTTTCCAATTTGTCTAGATGTCCCCAATAAAGTCCAGTGTTAGTAAACAGTGCCCGTCAAAGCCCTTTATATGTGAAGTATTGCGTCAACCCGTTTGCTGTTTGGGGATCTTTGGGCTTGTTAATGAATGAGGCTGGAATGAGGACTATTTTATTCCCAGTCTGAGGCTCCTCATAAGAACGTCTTTGTTTTGATTTTTTCACACAACTTTTTTTCCCCCTGACACAAAAAGGCCCCTTCTATTTGAATGGCAGCACTGGGAATGTAGATGCTAATTCACTGCTTGGCAATAAAAGGGTGAATGGAGGGAGTTGGACCACACTGGATTCAACAAGGCACCACCAGAACTCACTTCACACACTGCCTTTTGCTTAGAGTTAAAGATCTTGTTGCATTCATGGTAGAGTCCAATTTACGAGTGGAGAAACCGTTAATTCGTTTTCACTTTGTTTGCGTCCTTTCAACTCTTAATATTAGCGAGGCTTTTTACAGATTTAGTCAAGCATTAGTAAATTATTTATTAGTGTTTTGCATAATTAACCGGTCATGTTTTCAATCAGGGCTGAATGACATAAGACATTTAAAGTTTAAAAAGGGGCCAATTATGCTTTTTGAAATTAAAGTCTACACATTTTAATAGCTATAAAAAATTTAGATAATAAAGCTTCTTTTGGGAGATCTTGCTTCTCTCTCCTACATAAAGCTCAAATCTTGGTAGCACTTAACCACATGGTAATAATATGGGAATAGTTTAGTAATAATCAAGCAATAATATAATAATATGGTATGGCTAATCTCTAGGTAATTGCTATGTAATTACAAACCCTACCAACCCAACTATATGTTATTTATAATTTATTATAAAAAGATGCAGAAGAGTCTAGGTTTTTCTATATTGTATTACTGTCTTGTTGCCATGCTGATAACACTGAAAAAATTACAAAGTAAATTCACAGAAATTACTTAAATAACTATATATATATATTTTTTTTTTTCCTATTTTATACCACACCGTTACCATATCTCGTTAAGGCCCTCTTTCCACCTGCTACATCCATATCCACATCCTTGACTTTTAGTGCCTAAATCTGACAGAGCTAACCCACTAGAGAGACTCCAGAGACATTTGAAAGGGCCTAGGCTGGGAAGTTAGGAAGTTCTCTTTATTCACTCATTTTCATTCACTACTGCCAGTCTAGGCTCACGGGTGGCTGGTGCCTGTCCCGGCAACTTTGGGCTTAAAGCCATGTATACCCTGGACAATGGCCAGGATCTAACTTTTGACAATAACCATTTACTCCTACTGTCATTCTCTATGGGACATTTGGATTCACCCGATGCTTCTCCAAACATTTTTGTAGCTTGAGCAGTATCTAACCATGCCCAAGGAAAGTTAAAATATAGCTGTCGTTGGATTGTTTACAATGAAACACAATTGGAAGCAATCATCAAAACAACAGAGCACAGTACAACAATTCCAGTTAAAATGCTTGGCTCGGGACTCATGTTAAAATTCCCACTCCCCGCTCCGAATCGATCCAATGGGTCTCGGCCCTCCAATATCCATGGTCACCTTTGCTATAAACCCCCCCCCCCCCCCTTTAATGCAGCGGCTTTTCATTTTGCCATCATCAGTGAAGCTGGGGAAAGAAATGTATGTAGTGACCGCCCGAGAAATGATGGCTTGGGATAATGGAACAAAGTGGCCTGGATTTTCAAAACATATATTGGATAAATATAGGTTTGCTGGTTCAATGATTAGTTGCTCGAAGTCCGCCCATGACATTGGCTTGAATTATTTCCCTCGTCTGGGCTGTTTAAACTCCAGGTAGCCTCAGCGGACTCGCTAATGCAGTATTGATTGTTTATCTGTAAAAATGCCGTGTGGTAGCCGTACACAGAAGAGGGTAGATTGGAGGTAGGTAGGGTGGTAAGGCAGTGATAGATAACATGCTGTACCCTTTCCACAACTGGTTTCTTGGTGGTGATTGTGAATCTAGGTCTACAAAAAAAAAAAACAGGAAGCTGAACATATCCTATCTGGCAATAGCCCAGCTGTGAAATGGGGAACACAAACCGGGCTGAAAGGCAATGTGGGAGTCGCTCGATAAGGCTCCCTCCTGTCCAAGGATAATCAGGGTACGGAATAGACCTGGAAAACTGGGAAAATATGGATGTAATGATTTATTTTTGACTTGACCAAAAAGATAATTGTATAGACATCTACAGTATCTAAGTTGGAAAGTGGCATTTCGTTTGTTCAGTTTATTACCTTGTGCAATTTTGTTCCCTTCTTGCAGGCTTCTTGAGTCTTTAAATGGAAAAGTTGCAGCTGTTGTTAAAGTTAGATAGATTGCACTGATGCTGTGATTAATGTGTGATTTGCTTTTTGGTACAACAGATTGTGTGAGATGAAAATGCTAACCTGAAGAAGTAATAGAAAACAGTGTCAATAAAGTCTCAATAGCAGTCAAAACCCAAATACGATTTAATTTGTTCCCAAGAAAACAGTTTTAACAGTTTACACAACACCTCAGTGGGGCATTGATTGGCATTCAAGTTTTGGTTTTAGTGAGAAAGAATAGAAAAAACCTGCCCATCCATCACATACAATTATTCTGTTTCCTTATCTATACAAAACACAGGGGTCCAGGAAAATGTTGGTTAAGTTAGTAATAAAAAAAAACTAAAACATAATTTCAGAACCAATATACCCTGACAAATGCATGCTAGATTAACAATTGTGATTAACGGTCAGGATCCATTGCTAAAAAAGTACTAGGGCAGGCTAAAAATGATTGAAGGTAGACTATCCTAATTTTCCCTGTAAAATTACCTCCAATTCAAGACACACACAAACGTATTATTCAATCTTCATACTCATTCATTCTGCTTACTTATCCATGCCAAAGCCATAGTGCAACTGCCCGCCCACTGCCTGGCCTCAGCCCTGAAGTCCATATGTTCATCTACAATGCCTTTCATTGACCTGTGTTCAAGTCCAACCATCCTGAGAACAACAGTAATTACAAATAAGCCTTTGCGATCACCTCCACCGCCAGAAGAAGGTGATTAAAGACGATGGTACAGCAAAGTTCAAGGACCGCTCCGATGGATTGAACTGTGTGCCATGGACGCTCCCGGGAATCAAATGCTAAACGCGGATCAATCAGGCTTCTTTGTTCATTACAGTCATTTGTTCCCAGGAGTGGCCCATAAAAAAGCAAGCGCTCATTTTGGTGATGAGCTGGCTGTCTCTCCGGGCGATACAAGCGGAGGTAAATAAACATGAGTCACTGTTAAGGTCAGGGAGGATCATGGCTGTATCCCCTCTTGGCTTGATTGGATTGAAAGCTGTGCAGAAAGAGGCCTATTTTAAAGCGAGATATAAAAACAAGGCTTTTTTACTTCCAAAACAGATGCCAGAATTAAGAATATTTGCTGTAGGATAAGGAAGTGAGTCCATTTGGCTGATGATCATTAATGATAAGTCTTATTTTGGCTCAAATTAAGCTTCTTCAGAGAAACTCAAAATAGCATTAAATATATATAGCAGAAGACAGCTTTCTGCTCTGTAATGGTAATTAACTGTGCTTAATTTCTGTGAGATTTTGGTTGGAGTGCTACAACATTTAACATCCTAAAGTTGCGTAATTAGGTTCTATTTTTGAAAGATTTATTTCAAGACCTAATCAATATGCATCATCTTCAGCATTAGTTATTATTGAACTTACTTGCCACTTTATTATAAAGTGTGTCTCTGGGCAAGACACTTTATTATAAAGTGTGTCTCTGGGCAAGACACTTAACCTACATTGCCTTTGAATGTGGTTGCATGATTGGTGTTGGTTGGAGAGGCTGTGGCAGCCACGTCTCTGTCTGTGTACCCCAGGGCAGCTGTGGCTCAACATAGCATTTTGGCCAACAGACTGAACATTGAATCTGCTTCTGAAGTAATAAATAAATAATAAAAAAAACTCGTAGGCTTGGTTGAATGGGATGATCCATATATACAATATATATAAAGCATTATGTTATTATAATCCATATAACTATAATTTTTCCAATTTTGACCCATTTATCCAGTGCTCTTGAATCCAGCTCACTTTATTGTGTATAGCCCCATTAAACCAGCTTTTTTCCTCTCTTCATTTACTTTCTATGACCAAGCCCGGGCTAATACCTTGGCACCAGTCCTCTATGTGACAAATGACTTTTCAACATGGCCGTACCCCAGTGGCACTGCAGTTTGGAGCAGTTTAGAAGCAGTCAGAAAGCCAAACTTACACTGCCTTAGTCTCTCGCATTTCAGCACTTAGACTATTAATAATGTAAAAATAGGTTCTTGTGATGCCACTTTATGGTCTGCTTCGAGAAAAGGTCATTACTCTTGGTTGAAACGAAAGCATGTTTTTTTTGCACTGCCAATATTTTTTAAACAAGTCTTCGTTTTAGCCCGGTGTATTATTTAGTGTGACGATTGTGTTTGTAGCTGTCTGGAAGCTAACCCGCTGGTGCAGTCGATATGCGCCCTGGTGGAAACGCGCCTCTCCCTTTCATGTAATTGTCACGACGGGAGGGAGGCCGCGGCGGACGTGGGAACACAACTCCTCGACTGATTTCAATTCACCAAGCCGAGTTTGACCTTTGTGTTCCCCAATCATTGCATGTGCTTGCAACAAGACGCACCATTCATTCAAAACGGGGAGATCGGATATGCTTTTTTAAGGCAATAATAGTGAAATTTGCATTACTTAAAATTATAATGTTGACTTGTTAGGTTAGGAAACTGGCTTATTAGTGGTGATTACATACTTTTGCAGTTTTGCATAAGGGTTGGGTGTTGGATCTTTGGGCCAGCTACAATCTCCAGTCTGCATGTCTAGGTACTATCAACGTATTCCAGCTGACTCTATATGGTCCCTAGTGAATGACTGTCAGCGTGTCTGGCCTGCGACTAACTGGCCATTGTCTAAGATATACCTCACCTAATAATTTTCGGCATAGGTACAAATTGAATGAAAGAATAAACTGAAATATTTCAAATGTGGTTTTTTTTTATGTCCTCTCTTTCTCCATTTTCACTATACATTGCTTACTTTTATTCCTTGACATCTTTGTTGCCATTGTCACCCATTTAGCTTCATCAAATCACTAGATCATTACTAATAATGTCCTTTTGTGAACGCTACACTGATTTGCATATGGACCAGGCTCCCATAACCACCAGTGCATTTCCATAAAGAGTCCTAGTGTTTGGGGTGAAACAGGAAACCGCCCCCAGCTCCTCTCCATTCACCCACCCCTCCCCCATAATTTCCCCATATTTATTCCCCCACCACACCACCACCAACACCACCACCAATCACTGTCTTTGTGTACCCAACTGTGTCAGACCACACGGCTACTGGTGACAAAACATGCGTTCCGGTGAATGCACACAGGAAAGCTAAACAAGAAGCAGTCTCCGTTCGCTAACATAAATACCATTAAGCCATTATTTAGGTCCTCTTTATGTGTGCGGCAGTGTCTCGTGGCCCATTTGTACTGGCCGCCAAGCCGGGGATGACCACATCTGTTCTGCACTAGGCCTTATTAATCTTCACGAGAGGACATTTAGCAAAATCAAACCCCCATTTATTAGCTGCCGGCGCTGGAACAGGAGAGCAGGCTATAATGACGTTAAACTCCCATTTAGTCGATTAATCCTGGGCTGGAAGAGGAAAGAAGCTGAGGCCGGGCAGCGAGGAAGTGTTGTTTATGACGACATGGTTCACCAGTGCAGTTTGAGGTCGAGTGGCATTATTTGGGAACAAAATTAAAGACAATTTAAAGGGAGAGAGGTTAAAATAATGGTTAGAAATAGTACTCTATACGACAAATTCAGTGAAGATTGGGTATAACAAAAAAACTGCGGTCCTAATGTTAAGGCAAAAACTAGGGTTGGTTCAGTGTATTTGAAAGCTGTTGACCTCCAGTTATAAATTAACATTGGACCTAATATATCTATAGACCATATATAATGTTCCAAAGATGGATTTTAAAACCAAACCACTTTGTTAGCTAAATACTGTACATTAAACCTGAAATGATTTTAAACTTTGGTCGTAATTCTACCTATATCTAAATTGGATAAATGTAAAGGTTATCACTTAACTTTTGAAAGAGAATACATTTGACTGTTTGTGAGTCAGTGAGCAGACTGTACTTGCCTCAGGCCCAAAGTAGCTAGGATAAGCTCTATCCACCCGTAACTCATTAGCTAATTAACTACAAGTCACTGAGCAGCTGGCCTTGTGTCATTCTCCCTGAGTAAGTCCAATTTCAAGTGGAAGCACAAAAATTAATACATCTTACTACATGCTTGGTAACCTAAATTCATAACAGAAATTTTATAATCAGTTTGTTTCACTGTTTATCAATCACGTCCAGCCACACCTTATTGAGTCCTGATTTAACCCAAGTTTTTCTTTTTCTTTTGGTGTAGTCAAGTCTCTGTTGTTTAGTGCCAAAAGTGGTCAGACTGGGCTGTAACAATGGGGGTGAAAAAGCTTCGGGAAATAACTGGGAGGCAGAAGCAGTTAGTGGAAAACTGGCAACCCACAATTTGAGTCCAAAACAGTGCAGACACATAAAATCAAGTGTTACTTCACAAGCCCTCAGCGGTTTCCAAACTGGGCCACTCCAAGCGGCGATGGGTCTCAACGCCTCGGACTGAGTGAAATAACACAAAAACAGGGAAAATAGGGGGCTCGCATTGACTTGGCCCAGATTGTATGATTTATATGGGTTATTTGGTATGCATTTGGGCAGCCAGGCAAGGTAATGTGTTTGCAATGGGCTGTGGAGCAGAGCAGTGCATGGGGATGAATACTATGAATGGGCCCAACCCCCCCGACTATGACAGCGGTACTATGGGCTAATTTGTTTGGTTTACTGTCGGGGCCGTCAAAGCAGCTGCCATGTCTTTGTCAAACAGGGCTATGGTAAATGTGACCCTAAAACAAGGTCAAGATAATATGAGAAAACACCATGAATCATCTTTCTGTCATAATGTTATTAGTGGTACATCTATGTTACGAAATACAATTATCTTGACGTGATCAAATATATATTTAGATTTTTTTGTGAATGAAAGTGAACAGAAGGCAGACTGCAGTGGATTTTGAATGGATGATAGGGTGTCGGTCAAATGGTAAATTTTGGAGAGACGATAGTGGCAATTGGTCAGTCTAAAATCAGAAATCTTTCATTCACATAATGCAGTTTCTCAGCTGCTACTGTCCTTGTATCATGTTAAAGAAACCACTACTACTACTACACGATAGTCACATACATATTTTCTGTGTTGTCAACAAGTTAAGGTTGAATCCTTATTTATACAACTCCAGTGTTTGTTGCTGACATTTGAAGGCGTCCCCTTTGCATTACAATTTACCTGGGGATTTTCAGCTGTTTATTCACCTAATGATGCTATGCCCTTTTCATTTTTATATTTTCCTTTGGTAATAACTCCCATCTGTCTAAAATCTCCTCTAACTGATCAATTTTCTATGCAGAAGTTTGTCAAGCGATTGCACGATAGGGTCAAGTTTTTTACTACACAATGTCTAGACCAAACATTTTTTTATATTCTTTCTTAACATCTTCAACCATTATTATTTTCTTCAAGGACATAGCACACTAGACTTGTCTTGTAATAAAAAATGGGTAGAGAAAATTCACTCAGCAGCCTATATTTTGGTAATTTGCCGCTGGGAAATTGGTTGTGAACCAGTAACCTACATGGGCACAAAGACAAATGGAAAGTCCCATATTTGGGTCGGCGGTCTGGTTTCTCTCTCTTGATTCACACTTGGGATTTATAGGTAAATTTCGAAGCAGTGTAGTACGGATTGTGAATGAGACCTTATCGCAGTCTTTCTAATAAATGAAGTCTGGCCCTGGGTGAGGAAGAGGAGGAGGAAGAGGCCTACTTTAGTTTAGTGTGGGGAACCCCGAACATAACTGGTACACTGTCAAAAATTCACACGCGCTGGTCAGACAAGAGTTAGACAGATAGTGTTTTCATTTTAGATGTAAATTGTTAAAAAAGTTACCTTTAAAATACGTTTTTATAATATAAGTAAATAATTGTATGAGGTCCATTCATACATTGCAATTAATCAA
>JAVQKG010155044.1:0-18269 GCA_036025885.1 Hypseleotris bucephala | reverse complement strand
CTGAAACTCTACCATATTAAAAACTCTTTCTGTAATTTTTCTTTTAAGATGAACAGGCACTTCTCGGCTCTCATCATCATAGTTCTCTTACACATGTAAACTATAAGTTCCTTTTTACTGATGTAACAGAGCTTTTTATTCATCTTTTTCACCCAATGTCAGCCTAGTTGTAACAGACCATCTCATAATGTTAGACAGGGACATATCCAGTGTGACTTCATTTGTGAGTCAAAGGAGCCCCCTGGTGGACGTTTTATATTTCTCTCTCTCTTGCTTTTTTGGTATTTGTGAGGTTGTAAGCCACTATGTTTTGGGCTAAAAAGTACAGAACTGTGCGAATGTTTTAGGCATGTGTTAAGAAATGTAGGAAAGCAATTATTTTAAAATAATTAAGTAGAATTCATTTGAGTTGCATCACAAAATGCAAGGTGAAAACATTGAAATTTTAATTTGTATCTTTCTATTGTCTGGCTTATTTTTCAGTCATAACAGCATGTTTTCAAACAACATTTGCACTGCACTGTACTGTATATACACCACGTCATGTGTTTTGTGTGGCAGAATATTACATGTACTTTCTTTGCAATAATGACCACCTCACTTATCACAGCATCTGAATGTAACAAAACAAATCCATTATTCATCAGGTCTGTCACAATTACACAGAATAGCTTAATGAATTTTAATATATCCATAACTGTTTAACAATGAGAAATGTGTCACTGTATATTTTAAAATGTTTAATACAATCAATGTGTCGTGTGGTCTGGTGTTGTAAATAAGCTTCAAAGGAACTATCAGTCTGAATGTGGTTTCTGGTTTAACTTGTTTGCTGCTCTTTACTGTAATTCTTGTGTTTTGTCCTTATTTGTAAACATCTACCTCAGTCTTGGTTTACCACACGTCTTTACAATTAACTATTTTGAAGAAAGAATTATTACATCAAAAGCTGCCTTGCCTTTGACAAGAAACTGAAATGTACAAAACAAATTAAATAATTGATTTGTGCCTGTCACAATGAAGAGGAACTGGCAAACCCTGGTTTAGGATGCTTTGGTTTCAGGATTTACTTAATGGGCCTGTTTTACTTTGTTCTTCTTTGCTGCATCTTATATTTACAATTAACAATACTGCCTTACTTGTGTGCAATAAATGTTGTCCATTGCTTTAACTTCAGTGTGCTTGTCCGTTCTTAAGGCTTATGTGATTTCTGCTTATACAGTAAAGATATTATGCATACTAATTACATAACTCAGGGCCATGAGACAAAATCTCACATAAAATAGTTTTGTATTAAATATAATTAACGACAATTCAAACAATTTACAGATTTACATCATACACTGACGTCAGTGTGACTTTGGTAAAAGTTACTTCCTTTTTCCTTTTTATTTGGATCTGTCTGGGTGTGTTTCAGCAGGTTTGTCTTTGGTACATACAGACTGTACATACAACGTACAAATATACACACATATGACACATATTAACATCACTGAAACGGCAATGAACTAAAAATACTAAAAATGTGACCCTGGTTCTTTGGCATTAGAGATTAAGGCAGTGTAAGGTTTTATCAAAAAGAAATTAAGTGAACGTGTCTTTTCCAAGGTTTCATGTTTTACTTCTTGATGAGGCTCTCCTTCAGTGGCGGTCACAGGAGGACACCGCAGCTCCAGAGAGCTGAGTGTAAAGAGTTACAACTGTCTTTGTGTCTGTGCCAGAGGCTCTTAGTTTTCTGCAGGTCCCTTTATGTCCAGAGACTGAACACCTGCTGCCAGGTTGCAGGCTGATGGATCACAGTATCCATTAGGACCAGCTGCACCAGGAGATCCAGGCACACCGGGCTGTCCCGGGACACCAGGAGGGCCCCTCTGGCCGTCACGTCCATCCTGACCATAACCGGGTTTTCCAGCCTCACCTGTGGTCAAAGGTTTTGGTTAAGGTACAGTCTTTGGTTACATTGTATAAAAACATCAACATTGAAAAACATCTCACCAGGAAGTCCAGGAGGTCCAGACTGACCCTTAGGTCCACGTACTGTGGGCCCTCTGGTGCCTCTGTCACCCATTTCACCTGTTAAACACATCAAAAACTCAGTGTTGAACTCAATGTTATCTGACAGGCGTGTGTGTGTGATTAGTTTCTATTTTAATTAAAATGGTCAGTTACCTTTTGGCCCTTTGTTCCCAAGTGGTCCAGGTGGCCCTTTTAGCCCAGGAAGTCCTCTAGCTCCAGAGTGTCCTGGGAAGCCATTGTCTCCAGGAGGTCCAGGAGGTCCTGGAGGTCCAGGTCTGCCAGGTAAACCTGCCACACCAGACTCTGGTCTCCTCAGGCTGGCAGCTAACTGAGCCAGCTGTTCTGTTAGACACAACCAAACATGATGCCAACACATATGAATAAGTCTTTAAACGTTTTTTTACATGAACAATATCAAGAGATCTTTGAAGAGAATTTTGCATTGTAACATTGCAAGAGATCATGTGATGGCAGACTGATTTCTGAAAGCCCAGAGCGACTATCATAAAAGAGATAATCCAACAGTTTCTGCAGTTCAGAGCGCAGCAGAGCGAGGTGAAAGTGTGGTCACGACATCCCTCAAGCGGCTCCTGTTTTTTAGTCCTCTGCCAGTTGTGCAGAAAGAGCTTAATACTCTTTATTTGAAGCAATCGGTGTCAGAATATAACTATATACTGATAGTTTTATGGGTGTAATATTAGTCTCATGTGGCTCTAGTTGCTGGTATTTTGCACATTCCGTTTGCTAGTTCCTGATGAAAATTCATACAGTTGCGGCTGGCTGCATGACTCTTTTAAGATTTTCCTCCCAAGCAGACTCTTTGCTTGAAGCAGAGGCACTCAGGTCTGCTGGAGGTGAAATAAATTTTTCAGCACATCAGATATAAAAAAGTCATGAGTATAGGAGATGAGCCAAAAAGACGTAAAAGCAAAGAATAAAGAGAACAATGACTGTGACTTCAGCAAAACAGTTCTAAAGCTCATGCAAAATATCTTTCATCCATCACATACACAAAGGATGAAGCTTTTTTATGTTTGGGTTATAAGACCTTCTTTTCAGCCAACACCCAGATCAATGAGACAGTGCAGCTCTATGTGTGGCAATGTAATGAGGTATTGTGGGAATGATTAAAGTCATGAAATGAGGCACAAAGGAAAGATAAATGGGGTCAAAGGCCTGTGTGTTCACACCTTGCATGACGCGCATACAAACTTGCTTGATGTGCTGATCACTTGGCTCCTTGCCCTGGAGAAAGAAAGAGATGACTTAATGGATATTGTGACAGCAATGAACAAATTTACACATAAACAGATACATTTAGTACTATAGAGAAGTTAAATTAGATTGCCCAGTAACAATCCAAAAGCCCAGTAAAGCAGTTTGGACACAAAGTAAAACATGCTTTCTTTTGTTCATAAGTTCTCAACCGTCTTTCCCAATAAAATAACATGTTTTAATCTTCTCTACCTCCTCTACAGGGATGTCAAAATACAGGGCTGCCTGCAGCAAACAGGGATACAGCATCTGATTTACTGAGGCTTTTGGTGGGTGCCAAAACATTAAAACTCTGATATAAAAACCTTTCTGGAGCATCTGGCTGACATGAAGTGGTTTATCTCCTGCTGCTCCAAAGTGTGCTACTTTTATTGCACAGATAAAAAGACATAAAGCCTTTAGACAAAATAGCTAATTTACATGATGTTTTACTGAATATTATTCATCTTAAACAGTTACAAATAATATTAAAAAGTAAAATTAAATCTGTGAAGCATATTCATTAAACATGTTTAATATACCTTGTACCTTGTTTGCATCCTTGCAGTACATTTCTAATGATTGAACACTGCTTTCTTCAAAATAGGTGAAAATCTGTTTATCTACTACAACAACTGGGACATAGTAAATTTCAAATGCTATAATGTCTTCCTAACTTTAGTTTTGGTGCAGATAAATTATTTTTTGGTGCAGATAATTTATTTTATTTCGGCTGCAGTCACAGTGGGTTCATAGTTATTTTTCATGGCACATACCGCTGGGCCCTGGGATCCTCTGGCCCCTGGTAGACCTCTGTTTCCCTGCATGCCCCGCGGTCCCGGTGAACCAGCTGGTCCCTCTATGCCCGGCTGACCCCGACTTCCCTCTGGACCTCTTTTGCCGGGCTCACCAGGGCCACCGACCTACAGAGAAAAATGGCTCCACATTAGGAAAAATTATAAAGTGCTGCATATTTGTCAGAGGTCTTTGACGTTATAAAATATATTGTGATGCAGGAACTCACCTCTCCTTTTGCCCCTGCTTCTCCTGCTTCGCCCTATGAGATAATTCATTAAATACTGTATAAAAAAGTACTAGAATGACTTCAATGGCTCAACCAACTGTGCTGTAACTTACAGTATCCCCTTTATCTCCAGCATTTCCTTCATCACCTTGAGATCCCTAAAAAGACCAAATAAAAACATTACAGTTTTATTTTTTATATTTTGACTATACTTTTTGTACTGTTTAATGTTTATTATTATTCACCTGCTCTCCTTTTGGTCCAGCCTCACCTCGTTCTCCCTGCAACACACACACAACCAATTACCATTTAACACACTTTTTTCCTGACAGCATGTTTTATTGGACACTAGAAGGCACTACTCAGCCCATTGTGACCATTAATCTTACCTACTGTTCTTGCTTTTCTAACAGTACCCTTTAGGAGCAGTCTAGATGGCTTTAGTATTTGTGTATTGACTTACCCTCTCTCCTTTCACACCAGGCAGACCAGGGGCGCCGGGGAGACCAGGGAGTCCGGGGTCACCTTTCGGTCCCTAAAGCAAATAAACAAATAAGTAAGGGTGGCTTAACAACCTCCTAATCCTCTACTTTACCTCTACTATATATATACTATATATATATACTGTCTACATTTCTGTCTGACTATTTGTACTGATGCTTTATGTAAGTAGATCAATGTACACTGTCCTCGTTCAAAAACAATATGTGTAGCAATGTAAATTAAGACACTGAGAAATTATGGCCATCTGTTGAAGTTTATTGTCCTACTATATTACCTTTTCTGCTCATACTACTGTTTACCACATCTTAGCTCCATTGGCTGTGTGCTGCTCGGTGCACAGCTTTGATCCCTGGCTGACCATGTGAGGAATGCCAGGAGAACAGAGAGCCCTTTCAGTTTTCTGCTTTAGTCTCCCCTTACTGTGAAAATAGACCTTGTGTGAGATCCGGACCAGGGCTATTCTCTAAGAAATTCCTCTCAAACAACAGTCAGGGCTA
Organism: Hypseleotris bucephala; assembly: GCA_036025885.1. Taxonomy (NCBI): domain Eukaryota; kingdom Metazoa; phylum Chordata; class Actinopteri; order Gobiiformes; family Eleotridae; genus Hypseleotris; species Hypseleotris bucephala. The sequence goes on along the minus strand of JAVQKG010155044.1, from coordinate 12,974 downwards.
TGGACAGTGAGGTTTTCCTCCTTTCTGCAATATTCAGGTGGAAGATCCTAACAGTAGTATAAGCTCTAACTTCAGTTCATTCATACAGACTTCTATTGTTTCTTTGGAGTATTATAATTTAAATGTTAGATAAAGACTAGATGTGAGATATATATCAATAAGTAGACACGCTAGTTTAGTTTACAACTAAGAATATATTGTTTTTACAAAATATTCACATCTGCTGTCCTGTGCACATTGTTTGGAAATTGAATTAATTAGTAATTGCGAATTAGTAAATCCTAATAAGAGTTACATACCCTGGCACCTGACTTGCCAGCTGGACCTGTGGGTCCTTGCTCTCCAATGTCTCCCTGTTTGATACAAACAAAAATATAAATGTTAATACATACATTATAATAAAGTACATCTCTGAAGACAAGATAGGATACTTACAGGTTCACCAATAGGCCCAGCAGCTCCCACTTCACCCTGCTCTCCTTGCTCTCCCTGTACACATTCAAAATGGTAGTCACATGACAGAGGTCACAAGTCACTAAAGTTTTTGTACAGTGAAAATGACACTTACAGTTTTTCCTGCAGATCCCATTGTTCCAGCTAGACCAGGTTCACCTGCGTCTCCCTAAGCAGAATCAATAACATTACAGATGTTTACAATTACAAGAAAATGATAACAACATGATACAAGCCATGGGGCATACTAACCTTGGGACCACCCTGTCCTTTTGCTCCTGGAACACCAGGTAACCCCTAAAAAACAACAACATTGAAGTTAATTGTTAATAATGTTCATGCTATGACTGTTCTGTATGTCATAAAAAACTCAGCAAACATGTACCGGTAATAGTTTAACATCATCTGAACAACAGTAGACTACTATTGTTGTTAATCTTCACAAAAATAATTGTAATGCAATAAACATTCATTGCCTTGATGCCTTTTCATGCATGCTGTATCTTTATTGGTATCTTTACAGCCAAGCTTGTGTTTGCCAACAAATTCTCCAGTCATTAAACCAATCAAAGATTATACGGTAAGAAACATGATTTTCACATTTATGACAGTAATTACCATTGCATTAGAGCTAAATGTGAACTGAATAAATATGTAGCAATCTATTAGGTTTTATGCCTAGCACAAATAACAGCTACAGATCAGTATGCATGAACTGGCTTTACGTCGCTACTGTGGGTTTGCTCAGGTGTATCCAATCACACTCGACAGTCTGGGGTCAAAGGTCATACTTACAGGAAACCCTTGAGGGCCCACTTCTCCAGGAGCCCCAGGCTTTCCAGGGCCTCCCTGCAGAGAAGAAACAAGAGATATATAGATCCAAGCACATCTTTTGACTTGGATGTACTGCTATAATACTGTTTTCATTTGTGTTTACATTAAAGGTTCATAAATGTAAGAAACATTTATACCTTTGCTCCTGGCATCCCAGGAATACCTTCTCGGCCATCCACACCTGGAAGGCCCTGAAACACAATCTCACATAAATTGTCTGTATGCAATACATTGTGAAAAAAGGATTTTGTGATCAGACACTTACACCCTCTCCCTTTGGACCTGGAAGCCCTGTGATTCCTCTTGGCCCTTGCACACCCTAAGAAACAGTCAGAATTAGGCACAAACAACATATTATAATATCCGTAAAATATAACTAACAGTAAATTAATTATGGTATGTTTACTCACAGTTTCACCTTTAGGGCCAGCTTCACCCATTACACCTCTCTGTCCTTGGTCGCCCTGAATGTGAAATTAAACCATTTGTAACGACTCCTGAGTTTAACTCAAAATGTAGTTTGTAAAATAACTTACAGTTGCCCCAGCAACTCCCTGTGGACCTGGCTCTCCATCAGGACCACGAGTGCCCTATAGGACAAGATTAGTTACAGTCAGCACAGTAATTAAACTCATTATTGTGCAGAAGCTCACAATTTATCTTAACATTTATTCAGAAGATTCAAAGGAACAGCTTCAAAATCACACACACGTACCATCTCTCCCTTGGGGCCCATCATCCCAGTGGCTCCACGGATTCCCTGAGGACCCTAAATTACCAAAGCACATCACAAAGTCCCTCAGTAATCAGACGAACACAAGTTTAAACAAATATGAAATGTACTGTTGTAAATATCTCACTGTTGGTCCCTGCGCTCCGACATCCCCTGGGATCCCCTGGTCTCCTTCTTCACCCTGAAAACATGAAAGAAAGACAATATCAACAACAAACCTTTGTCCAGAAAAACAACAATATTTGAGAAAGCATTTTCTTCTGTGATTCATCGCCCCATTAGAGGAAAAAATCAAGGCAATTTGTACCAAGTGTGAGTTAATTAGAAAATAAGGCATCCACTTCAAAAAAGTGTTTAAGATCCCCTTTCTTTAAATGGATTGTAAAAGGCCAAAAGCAGACAATTTAACTTTAAATTACTGCTCAACCGTTTTGCAAATTACAAATAATTTACGTGCTGACTCTGAGGTAGACCTCTGAAGGCATTTCTATTAAAATAGATAGCACTTTGTGTTTTAGGCAGAGCACATTCCCTTATGTAATTTTAAAGGCAGTTTCTTCGTTAAATCAATGATATTAAAATCAAAGGCAACCAAGACGCTAATGGAATATTACAGTAAACAGTAAACAAACATAAAGACATAGTATTATATATAGATAAACACAACATAATTATGTTTAAAAGGTTAGCCATGTAGAGCTTGTGTATGTACGTATAGGGGTCACAAAGGCTTGATATGGATGCCACATTTCTGTCAGTCTGTTGCAGGGCAGCTGTGGCTACAAAGTTGTTCTCTTGCCCAAGTTGTTTCATTCACAAGATTTTACTCTATGTCCCTGTGAGGGGGTAAGAGGCAAATGGGCAAACTTTCAGTGAAGGAGAAAATGATTGTTGAAGACTAATGCAGACAGACGGTAAATCATCTCCTGCTGCCTGGTGATAAAGGAAGCTAGCCTCAGACTCATTTCCATTTATATAGTGCATGGACACATTACAGTGAAAGCCTAGTTGCGCTTGAACATCATTTCAAATAAATCATCCACTGCACAATATAAGGACTCAAAGGCAGTACACACAAGCATCTCTTCCACTGAAATATACCACTTGACTTCACATACTATCCATCTCAGACAGCAGAAAATCACTTAACTCAAATTATTAAAGATTGTTTGTTGTTGTTGATGTGAAATGCTATGTATTTTTTTACTTTTACTTTTTTTTTCATTTTTAAGACACAAAACATGTTGCTTTGATTTCAGTATTAATGTGTTTAGTTTACCTTATGGCCTTGTTTGCCCGGTTCTCCAGCTTCACCTTTTACACCTTTGTGGCCCTAAAAGAATAGAAAAAATGGCATGTAAGAAAATATTAATACGTAATGTGGAATTGACTAGATTTGGCACAGGACAAATACTTGATGCTCACCTTCATGCCAGGGAGGCCAGGATGTCCCGTCATCCCAGGTGGACAAGAGTTTGGACACTAGACAAAGAGAAGCCATAACTGTCAGCCAAAACATGTTATTATTTTTGTCTTCAATGTTCAATCATATAAATATATTGCCGTTAAGGTATAAGTGAGGAACATTTAAAATTTTAGAAGTCATGGTTTACCAGATCAGTGCTGCCAAGTGCCCCAGCTGCCCCCTTAAAAACAAGGATGCATTAGTAGTGTACAATCAATGACGAGATGTCAACAATATCTAAACCTTTTGTAACTTACTCTGGGCCCTTGTGGTCCACGAGGTCCATCTGGTCCCCTCACACCTATAGCACCCTGCAGAAGAAGAGGAAATGAATCGAAAATAAGAACGATGGGAGTTGATGGGATTGAGTATAGCCTTTTCTACCATCATGGCCACAGGGCAAAATAAAAATAACTATCAAACTATAAAGGAGACAAATTCTTAGATATAAAACACCAATAAGGCCTTGAAGCAGGCGACCGTGGCAATTTTAGGTTAGCAACAATATTAGTCACTTTATATCAACAGTTTGTATTTTATACTGTACTAACAGGTGGCCCAACTTTTCCCACTTCACCCAGAAGTCCTCCAGGCCCGGGTGGTCCCTTCAAAAAAATAAAACACAATTAGGCTCAACTTAAGATCATATTCAGTCAGTCTATAACTGTATTGAAAGAGGAAATAAAAACTTACGGGGGGTCCATCAGGTCCAACACCCTATACAACAAAACACAAATACCTGAATTTAAAAAAACTATGTAAACCTGAGGAAAATAGGGTAACAATGAATGTTATAAGCCGACAATGTGTTAAACTAAAACTTACAGCTGATCCACGAGGCCCAGGTTTTCCAGGTTCTCCCTAAATGAAGACACAGTGGAGGTCATAGACGGTTTTAGATGCAGATGGCAGGTGTTAACATTCCTAAGGCTTATCACATGACTGAACTGTGCACACTGGACACAGCAATGTTTAGCTTAATGAGGACCGATGCAGGAGCTTCATTCCCCACAGAGATTACATGGAGACTTGCAGGATTAAGTCTCATTTGTCATAAGAAATTGGTTTATGCACCGTAGCTCTCTGCCTATGCCAAAAGACTGGACAGCAGTCTGGCACCATTTAATTATGTGTTTCTGAAGCAGGAATGAAAGGCTCATTAGTCACTCACTTTCTGTCCAGGTGGGCCATCGGGTCCATGATCTCCGACAGGGCCAGTCAGTCCCTGTAGAGAAAGACAAAATGAAGGTAGAATAGACAGAACAAATGTCTTGAGTCTTTTATCAGTATCAGCCTGTCCGTCTTTGGGGTGAATCCCTCTTATCATGTGGTCCCCCCCAAGAATTCTCTTCTTTTTTTTTTTTTTTTGGTGTTTTTCATTTTCGCAATTGAGGGTCTAAGGACAGGGGATGTCCTGGGACAGTCCTTCTGTTTGTGTGTTCTTTAATTGTGCATTATAGTTGTTTATTATTTGCAATGACTATTTATTGTCTGTAATGACTTTGTTGTTTATTCTTTCTGTGATGTTCTCTGAGACTTGTTGTGATATAGTGCTGTACAAATAAAGTTGATTTGATTTTACCATTAAAGACAAGACAGAACATTAACATTAGACAAACACGTCTCGTCATCGTATGATCCTACTCCAGTGGGAGGAGCTTGGTTGACTAATATTTATAACTCCTCCTGTTGCAGCTATTTATTTTGCACTGCTGGTGAGTTGGGTTTTCACATGACGGCATCTATGGCTGAAATCTTAGCTTAACAGGCACACAGAAAAGGGCAGAGGCCAACTCTCTCAGCCCGCAAACCAAGCAGAGAACAGCATTCCTGGCAGCTTAATTTAAACAAATCCCCAGAAAGACCCATTTCTCACTGTTTTGAGGATTCTCAATCGGAGATATGAACAGTGGCTGGACCCCAGCTTTGCTTTGGACACAAAGGTGCTATTGTTTCTTAAAGTTACTATGAATGGACTTTGTTTTTAAAAACATTATCTAATTGTCAAACTTGAAATTAGCTTACTTAATGAGACTCACTGCCAACTTAAAATTATTGTTGCAAAGTAGAGGTCTGTTTAGTGAAAGAAAATACCAGGTGGTCATTAGCATTATCTATCTCAAATAAACTGTGAAAAAAAAGTAATTAATCAGTGCATATCTACTCACATCATTTCCAGGAAGTCCAGGTAATCCAGTAGAGCCGGGTTTACCTGCATCTCCATCAGGCCCCTAAATAACACACGCACGGCACATCAGTGCTTCACAATAACACCTGAATGTATTGTTCTGAAAGGATAATGAGATTAAACTTACAGGAGCCCCGTCCTCCCCGTCCATGCCTCTGTCACCCTAAAATTATTTATAGCATTTAAAAAGTGCAAAGTGAGTGCGACAATACTGTACAAGCTATCACAATAACTGATAAACTTACATCAATGCCATCGATTCCTGGCACACCTGGAGGTCCAGGGGGACCTTGACTCCTCTAAAACAATAAAATTATGTGTTACTATAGAAATCAAATAAAACGAAAAAATTTTGTCTAACTGCAACAGTAGAGGAGTACCAATATTTCGTTCATAAAAGTTATTGTAAAATGCAATTAATTGTTTTCAAAACCGACTTTAGGTAGACAGAAAAGATAAAGCTTATAATTCGACAACCAGCATAACAAGTAGCCTAGGCTATAACAGATGTACAGTAGGGCCTATGGCCGTTAGGGTAAGTAACTTAAGGCCACTTAGCATAAGCATGAGCAGAAGTCGCACCTGCACCACCGTCACCTCGGTCTGCGGAAACAAAACAGACAAGAGGAGATAATTAGTCTTACTTGTGCGAAGCAGATCAGCACAAGCTGAAAGAGAAGTGCCAAAAGCGGCCCTCTGAAGCTAGAGCCCCGAGCCATGGTCTCCCCGTGGACTGTAAAGGTAAAAGCTGTAGTCCTGTCTCTGGGATTTGTTGGGCTGAAGGAGCCCCCGACAAAACAATCCAACTGAACCCGCTTCAGCTATCAAGACCGTCCGGGGTCCGGGCCTCATGTATATTCATACAAACTCTGAATACAGAGAGGGATTGGCGCGTTTGTGAAGAGGAACTCAAGGGGAGGGTCATCGAGAGGACATCACCAATGGGTTGGACAAGTGCGTGGTTTAATCTATGCCCTGAGGCCATAAATAGTTGGCTAGTTATAAAAATGGTTCCAATTCCAATTTGTAAACATACCATTTCGTCTAAAAATATTTAAATAAACACTGAGTTTTGCCTAGTTTTTTTTAAACCATACTTACCAATGTTGTGGCTGGAAGATCGTAGCAGGCTTCTGTTCGTGCGCGGACTACATCGCAATGGATCAGCATTGACTGGAGTTCAAACTTAAAATAAGAATATAATAATATAACAATTAGTCTACATAACTAAACATGGTCATGGTTAGCAACAGAATTCAATAGATAGGCCTATCTCTTCTTTCTGAGTAATCAAGCTAGGCCTATACTTAATTTGTATTAGCCTACATCGTAGCCTACGACTATGAATTAAAATTTAACGCACATCGTTTTATGCGCTTTTTGCGCAATTAATTGATTACACTCTGTAGCCTAGAGACATCACTGCAAACAATTGAAGCTCCAGTACGAGTTAAACCGGAGCTAAATAGCTAAAAATCCCAGATCCCCACTGTTCCAAGTCTCAATAGGCTATATGTTTTTTGCTGTCTGATTCATTAGGAAAGTTAGAGTGGACTTGCAACAATGCACACATAGTTGTGCCTAAGGTCTAAATGTAGTGGTCAAACAGTTGATGCTCAAACACACGGGTCCTCTTGTTGCATGTGTTGAACTCCTGTACCTGTCCATAAAATGGCATTTTGTTCATTCATTGTAGCCTATATTTGTGAAAGGCTGAGATAGGCTCTATCAAATTTGACAAACATCTCTTTTTGTTTTTTGGACCTACCGGAACAGCAAAAGCTGGGTTCTCCTTGATTTTTCCTATGAGCGTAAAGCCATCCAGACTGACTTTTTGTCTTGGAGGAATACTGCGAGTGCCAATGAGAACACAGTCCACAAACAGGGTGACAGAGTCCCTGCTGATGTCCAGGAGAAGTCTGTGCCACTTGTCGTTGAACAGTGATGGCAGGGGACCAAACATTACTGTGTGCTTCCTGGTGTCTGTCCCACTGGAAGTGAACTCCAGAGACTGAGACTCCCCATTGAGTCTCACAGCCAGCTGTTCTTCTCCATTCACATCCTGCATCTGCCATGTATTCCAACTTTCACCTATAGTTCTGCCACTCATCCGCAGTTCAGCCACAAAGGCAAATTCTTCTGGCAGCCCCAAAGGATAAGCTGATCTGTAACACACACACACACACACACACACACACACACACACACACACACACACAAAAACACTAAAAAGCACTATATCTATTTGTTGTGTATCATTATTTTACTTTTTTATTTTTCCCAGCATTGCTATGTGACATAAATCCTTGACTCTTAGTTAGTTAGTTAGTAAGTTTTCTTCACTGGAAATAATTGATGCTATCTGGGATTAGAAGAGCATACATACAAAGTGTGGTGACATTAGATACTTCTGAACACAGAATTTTGATGACAATAAACAAAATAAATTGCATCTTTTTGAAGGCTATTTTACCTAGCAGCATGTCCTCATACCTGGTTAAAACATTTGCACTAAAAATAATTATACAGTAGGCCAGAGTATTATAGGAATTTGAGGTGGGGTCAGGCACGTTCAGCACCATGGACAGGGTAATGGTGTTATGCCGTCTTCACCGCTAGGTGACACTGCTTACTTAATTAACAGCATCAGTTTACCTTGTGTTGATTTTGAAGTTAAAGGCTGGGCCGATGTGATACGCAACATGCTGAGGAGATGACCCAGGAACCTTTTTCACCGTCCCTCTGCGCGCCAACTCAGCAACATGGAATTGAGACATAATGTAAAACCCTAGTGAAGCATATGTTGATCAGAAACAGATTTTAAAAGTCTGAAAAAAATCAGATTGTTCATTTTTAAAATGAAGTGTGTTTCCAACAAACAAGTTTAGTTTTTGTGTGAATCCACCTGGGAAAGTCTCCCCTCCAACGCTGATTGGGGGGCACATGGACTGCTGCTCAAAATGAAGACCAATATCAGGTGAAAATCTCACAGCTACAATAAAGAAAGAGAAATCAAATGGATAGGATACACATTGTAGGCTACATGTTTGTGTGAGCCAGATTATGTATGTATATTTGGGACAGTAATAAAAGCCCAGTATTTGCAAAGCTGCACTCGTTCCTTGAATAAATATTAGAGTCATCTGTGTGTTTGGTGTTTTGGCTGTTAGCACCTCAGCTCAAATTTGCCTCTATTATACATGTGGACAAGGAAGTCAAATGTACTTTTGATTTTTTTTTCTGAAGCAGTCCAATCAAATTTTATGAATTTATTCAATTCTTTTAATATTGCCCTTTATCTTTAGTTTGTAATAGATTCTACAGTAGGCCTGTACTTCACACACTGTGGTGCACATACACAGCATGGTGTCCCCTAGTCTGCAGCACCGTCACGGACCACAGTACATGTAAGTCTTGAAAAATAGATTAAAACTGCAGTGTGTACATGCTTTAGAATATAATAGGCCTGTTTTACTTGAGCAATGAAAGTTATTAATTAGTAAAAAGTTAAGTTTTATCTGCAGCATTGTTGAATTAAATGTATAATCTATTACGCAGACTTAGGTTAGTGTTAAAAGACTGAAAGTAGACTTACTCTGAGAATGAAGGCCAGTGCAAAGATATTGTGGGATCTCATAGAAGAAGCACAGCAGAAAGATGAACCTGAAGTTCAACAAATTAAATTGTAAATAATAGGCTATTTGTTGAAAAAACTCTCCAGTACAATACAAAATACATCACTTTTTTAACAATAAAAAAACACCTTTTGACTCCAGCCATTTGATTGCTTAATAAATGCATGAATCTGGAATCTAAGCAGTATCTTCAGATGGACCCCTGGAGAGAAGAGGACTCTGTAGGACTGTAAGGAAGCCCCTCTGATGGAGCGGGTCTCTTATATGCATGACTGTCATTTATTTGCTGTGTGTCAACACTGTCCACACTTTACTGTGTCAACTTCACATTCCAGAGTTTTTTCCACCCATTTTCCAATATGGGGTACGATTAGCTCCTCTGTAGTGTACCTCAAAGTGTGAGTCTTGTTCGAACACTATCATGATAATGATTCTCAATTCTTTAACAAGAATTTGATTTGTCTAATAACCGGCTAAGCATTTGTTGTAATCTCAGATTCAGATTTTATTTGTCATATGCAGGTTCAACACAAGGTCAACAATGCAATGAAATGCTTAGGATGAGAAGAACCATTTGACTCGCTGAAAGAATCAGTGAAGCCAACTAGTAGCATACAATAAGAGTACATGGTAAAACAAAGTGTTTGCAAATATATATATATAAATATTAGGTGGTAATGTTGCTCAGATGATTTTCGCATTGCATATACTTTTACTGCACATGGGTTGTGGAGCAGCTTATTGCACAAGTAGGCCTAATAAGTTGCACTGACAGTGAGGTAGTGACATGATACATTCATATAATGCAGCAGCAGTAGTATTATTATGCATCACAAACTGTAGTTTAGTGCAGTATTATTAAGGCTGAGAGTATTATTGAGAGTTCAGTAGTCTGACAGCTTGAGGATAGTAACTATCTGAGTCTTTTAGTGCGAGCTGGCAGGCTCCTGGATAGTCTACCAGAGGGTAGAAGTCCTTGTGATGAATAGTCCTTAGTGATGCGCCTAATCTTTAGGCTTTTGTGCCTACCAAAAGTTACAAAACTAAATACCCAGTTTTATAGCCTAGGGGTATAGATATAATCATAATCATAATAAATAATAATAATAAATAATCATAATCTGCAGAACTTTTTTTAATAGCCTATTTTCTGATTGATAATAAGCAAATAAACTTGCTAGGTAGTTGATCATGTAGGCCAAGGTGCATCTCAACGTAAGTAATCTACAGCAACAGCAACTTCCATAAATATGTGTTGTTAACAATTCTAAAAGAAACTAGAAAGCACTCGGAGAGTGCAGACCTCCGCAAGGACAGTTTATTTTGCACATAGAATTTCCTCATGTAAAATTGTCTTATTTGATTTTTTTTTTTTCAAAATAGTTTAACTGATAACTCCCGAAGATTCAATCACTATACCAGTCACCTTTTCCATGTAAATTAGTAAATTAAAATATAGACCTATATTGCAGGAAAAACTGACTTTGTTTGAGCTGTCTTGGTGGAGGTCTGTGCTCTCGTGCATTTTTTTTACTGTAGCCATGTGCTGGGCATATAACAATAACTATAGGCCTATAGGCTACATCTGAAACGGTGTGTAACTAGTGTATTTGTACTCTACTCAGAAGGGGGCCAGTGTCAGGAGGGGTGAAAGGGGAATGGGTCTCTCAACGTGGAACAGCCCGGAGAAGGGGATGTTCTTTGAAATCACTCCCAAATTCTAATCAGTTCTTCCTTGTGTCACTCCTGACCTTCCCTGAAAGTTTCATCCAAATTTGTGCGGTAGTTTTTGCGTAAAGATGCTAATAGACACACACGCACACACACAACGGACCCGAATAAAGTACACAGTGAAATTGCACCAGAAACATACTTTTCATCTGTTTTGTCCTATTAATTAATAATGGCAGTGAGAGTACAGAAAAACACAAAAATAACAACGGTGCGTTTTCCTTCACCTGTGCGAGTCATATTTGCATACCGTAGCGTTAACTGTGTGACGCGCAGCTATATGTGCAGCAGCTGGAGCCCGCTGTCAGCTCCTCAGATTGAGCCTTGCTGCTGCTGCCATATGCAGTAGCACTGTTCAACCAAATTTAGAGGCTGTTTTATTTGGATTTAAGTGTGGTTTCTACCATTAATCAAAATCGGAAGTTGGACAGCTTTTAGTTACTGTGCTAATCCTTTGACCCAAAAGGACGAAGTGGGGCTGAAAAAGAAGCTAACGTTGGTTAGCTAGCTAATGTTAGCTTTCCAACGCAATGGTAAGTAGTGTTAGCCTTCTGCTGTGCTAATGTTACAGTGTCAACAGTTTTTTGCATAGCTTACGGTATGCTAACATAAAGTAATGCTAAATTGCTACAAATTTAAATGTATGCATTGATTTGTTCAATTAATACTATGCTATGTCATAGCGGTACTCGATATCCCCGGGTTATTTATGGCCTTTCGCAAAATATTTTCCTACAGTCCACTTGTAACTACAGATTTACAAATCAGAGATTGATAACCACCCAATCAGAGACCATTATTTATTGAAAGTCGATTAAAACGAGTTTAGAAATCGGTCCACTGACTGTTTTCAAACCCTCTGAAGCTTTGGGTTTGTGAAAGCTGAAGCTCTTGTGCAATTGTGAATGTTGTAGACAGACATTGCATTTGAGTAGCTATTCCTCTGTTATCAGCTATAATCTGACTTTAATGATCGGGTGGGCTGAAACATAGTCCGGTCCAATGATTTATTAGCAACTGAACTGATTGGCCACAAAATAAAGTCCCATTTAGTCACTTGTTATCAATTTGATTGTTACAATATGATTAATTTATTTTGTTAATAATCTTGTGAAAGCAGAGAAAGGTTATCTGTGAAACCCTCCTTCTAGGTAACAATGCACGTGTACACAGATGTGTTGCTCATGTCAATGATTTATTAATTTCAGATATTACTAATTCATGAGGCATCTGTATGGTTATTATTGTCAGTTTGTTATTAACCTTGTAACAAACCCCAAGGAAATTCAATCTCAAATAGAGTGCTAAACCCTTGCAGTAAACTGTAAGAGCAATTTATAAAACTAAAAGGTATTCATATTACAGGAACTAATATTCTCAAGTTTTCCTTGCACTGTTACCATGGCTATAAAAGCTCAAGCTGTTAAACAGCTTGGGCCTGGCCCTGTATGTACGTGTCCAGTTTCAGAAACAACCATAACAATGCCATTGCTTTAATCTCAGTACCTGTAACAAACTATAGTTTGACCTATGCTGGTGAATTTCTGCTTGTAATACAGATTATTTTTCTTGCAGGCCAACAGATGTATCCCAGATAATGTAAGGCAGTGTTGCCTGTAAAGCCCAAGATGACTGAAGTTCAGGCTACATTGGAGTTTTCTGTGGAGCTCCACAAATTTTACAATGTGGACCTGTTTCAGAGAGGGTAAGTATTAAGTACTTTATTACTCAAGATTTCTTTGAGTATTAGCTACACGGTGTAGGTTGTGTGCACAAAGGCTTATTTGGCATATGTCTATAGTCAAGTGATGTTTTTTTACTATCCTCTGCCCAGTTACTTTAGTTATTTGTTTTATATTGCGATATATTGCAACATGTTGGAAGTACTGTTTTTTTTATCTTACAGTAATAGTGTATATAACCAAAAACTAGCTG
>JAVQKG010154995.1:0-12807 GCA_036025885.1 Hypseleotris bucephala | reverse complement strand
ATTACATATTTTCAAAAGCTCAACTATCTAATGTCAATGGGGTGTTCACTTGAGTTTCCACATCATACTATTTCACAACTTAACAGAGGAAGTAGAATGAAGTAAGATCACTGTTACTTCTAAATAATAATATTAATCTGTGAAGTATGGTGTTTGTGCGTAAAATATTATTGGACTTAAGTATATACAGTCATTGGGTAACAGGTGGGCGACGGCATTAAACTCTGTAGTTCTCTTTAACATTAATAAAACACACACAGTGCTGACTCCCAGTTGATCCAGGCCGCCAGCTGTCCACTCTTCTCCCCCCTTGAAGCAGCATCTTACCCGGGTCTAAAGTAGTCGCAATTTGCAGCTGCTATTTTTCTATTTTGAGACTGTTTTAACTAACAACCTGGTTCAAAGGTTGACAGTGGTTGATATGAACGTAAACTAAACCCTAGACTAAATTTGAAAAGATGTTGACTAAGTTTATCGTAACTTAAAGCCAGTTTCTTACCGGTTTTTGACACTTGCTGTGAGATATCCACATGAGCAGCGCTGCACAGACACGCACGAATAACACCGGAAGTGATGTAGAGGTGAGGCGGAAGTGGGTCGTTCACCTCACGCTTTTGTTGATCATTTTCGCAGTTAGTGGAGGATTTTACAAAGAAGCAGAGAGATGTACGACCAGGACGAAGGTGAGGACTAACCACAGAATAGTACAAACACACAGGGGCTAAAGTGGTCCCAGAATGTAAATAAATATTATTAGATATCGGGGTGCAGTTTAGGCTTAAGGCAAAAGGAGGGAAACCAGGCTACTGGCTAATGCTAACGCTGGTTCGGCAGTGGTTCCAAGTGAAGACTTTTGCCATGTCTCGGTGTTTATGTGGACTTTGCTAATGGGCCAGTCCACGGAGTCCTGTTTTACATGGTTTTGATTTGTTTTGGGGGACTTAAACCCAATGTTACTTTAATCTCTGGGAAAGCCGGTGTAACAACAACAATGTTCGATTCCCATTGAAGTTCTCAAAATACGACTTGCAGACACTTCATGGGATAGCCCTTTGGGAAATCAAATCACAGACTTTAAACGTAAATCTATTATTGAAGTATCTAGCACTTTATTCCACAGCTATAATCCTCTCAAAGGGATTGCATTCGCTAATATTTCAACAAACTAAAATAGCAAACATGCATCGTGCCCATGAACATCATAGAAGACCATACCTTTTCAAATTAGTACACAATTTGGAAATCGGAGACTCTGTAGATTAGGTAATTGAATATGGACAATAACTGTTGTTTATTTTTGTCAGACCCCCAATATGATGAGGATGATGATGAGATCACTCCTGATCTGTGGCAGGAGGCCTGTTGGATCGTCATCAGGTAAAACACACCTGAATAAAACATCTGTATCGCACTCAAACATACACCTCTCTTAAAACTGTGTACACTCTGTAATTTTATGTGAATTAAAATTTGTATTTTTATCTAATATTTGAATTTCCATGTTTTCAGCTCGTATTTTGATGAAAAGGGTCTGGTCAGGCAGCAGTTGGACTCTTTTGATGAATTCATACAGATGTCCGTTCAGAGAATTGTGGAGGATGCTCCACCCATCGACCTGCAGGCTGAAGCCCAGCACACAACAGGGGAAGTGGAGGAACCAGTGAGTTTAATTTTGGAATTTAACCTGATGTAGATAAATGAAAATGCACAATGGTATATGATTTTTTTTACATGCACTCTTGTCTCAGTGTGCTGATCATGTACTCATTTTTGACTCTAAACTCTTCTCCAGCCTCGATATTTGCTGAAGTTCGAACAGATCTATTTGTCAAAGCCAACTCACTGGGAACGAGACGGCGCCCCTTCACCCATGATGCCAAATGAAGCCAGACTTCGAAACCTCACGTAAATTTCTTTGTGCCATATTATATAGCAAGTAGCAACTTTAATGTGTCTGAGTTTGACAAAAAAGATGTTTTCTGCAGGTACTCAGCCCCTCTATATGTGGACATCACTAAATCTATTATAAAGGAAGGAGAAGAGCAGCTCCAGACACAGCATCAGAAAACGTTTATTGGAAAAATCCCTATTATGTTGCGGTCAACTTACTGTTTACTGAGCGGACTCACAGACAGAGACTTGTGTGAACTGAATGAGTGTCCTCTGGATCCAGGAGGATACTTCATCATCAACGGATCTGAGAAGGTAACAAGGAATGGACAAGAGGAGAAAGCAGTAGGATCAATCAATCAATATTTAAAAGTAGATGCAAACCTAACATGTTTTTTTTTTTTTTTTTTTTTTGGCTGTCCAGGTCCTGATCGCTCAAGAGAAGATGGCCACCAATACAGTTTATGTTTTTGCCAAAAAGGACTCAAAGTACGCCTACGTAGCTGAGTGTAGATCCTGTCTGGAGAACTCCTCTAGACCCACCAGTACCATCTGGGTCAGCATGATGGCCCGTGGAGGACAGGTACGAACTGGGCTAGTACTGGGACCAAACCTGAAGTGAATTGTGTAACAAGATAAAATATTAACATGTATTTTAACCATGTTTTCTTGTACTTTAGGGAGTCAAGAAGAGTGCTATCGGCCAGCGTATAGTATCTACTCTCCCATATATTCGTCAGGAGGTTCCTATAATCATTGTGTTTAGAGCTTTGGGCTTTGTGTCTGACCGAGACATTCTTGAGCACATCATTTATGACTTTGACGATCCTGAGATGATGGAGATGGTAAACATTATTGTAGTCTTATGCCTGCACTATTGTTCTTGTCACTAAATTTTCTTGTTCACTGATAACATTTAAAGCTAATTCTTTGATAGATGATGCATTGTGATCTAGTTATTCTACTTCAAGGGGATCTTTTGTTGGTTTTAAGCTAATGCAGCATCTTACTATAATCCTTCTTTTAGGTGAAGCCATCTCTGGACGAGGCGTTTGTGATCCAGGAACAGAACGTGGCTCTGAACTTTATCGGATCTCGAGGAGCGAAGCCTGGAGTTACAAAAGAACGCAGGATAAAATACGCCAAAGAGGTTTTACAGAAAGAGATGCTGCCTCACGTCGGAGTCAGTGACTTCTGTGAGACCAAGAAGGCTTACTTCCTGGGGTCAGTACCAAGAACATTACATCAAAAATCACCTTTAGCTGTAATTCTGCCTTCAAATAGTTCTTACTTTGTTAAATTTGCAGCATTCTCTCACACTTACCTGTATACTCACCTGTATTGTTTGCAGGTACATGGTTCACCGTCTGCTGCTGGCTGCTCTGGGCCGAAGAGAACTGGATGACAGAGATCATTACGGAAACAAGAGGCTGGACTTGGCTGGTCCCTTGCTGGCCTTTTTATTTAGAGGGTAATCAAAATGGTCACGTCTGACACTAAAATTTAGCATTTTTTCTTATTATATTTAAAGAAAATCTTAAACCTCCTAATAGCATATTGCTTTTCACTATTTATTTGTAATTTTGTCCAAACACCTTTTATATCTATGACTTGATTTCATACTTCTACATTTTAAGCTCAACAATAAGTCTTTTGTTTTTCAGGATGTTTAAGAACCTGCTAAAGGAGATCCGTATCTATGCTCAGAAGTTCATCGATCGAGGGAAAGACTTTAATCTAGAGCTGGCCATTAAAACTCGAATTATTTCTGATGGACTCAAGTATTCACTGGCCACGGGAAACTGGGGAGATGTGAAAAAGGCTCATCAGGCCAGAGCGGGAGTGTCTCAGGTAAGAGACTATAAACAGGGGCAGGGTCAATGTAGAGAATTTACCCCTTTGTTTTTGCACTCATTAATTTTCCAAAATATAAAAAATTCAGAAAAGTAGAAATATGAAGTCTGACAGATTGAGTCATCTTATGTATAATTTGTATATTTATATATATTACATAACATATATATATATATATATATATATAACTAATTTGTATATTTCATTAGTAATCAGCCCAAATCTTCTTCAAAATCACATTTAACACTGTAATCAATTGAAAAATGTGAAGACTTTTACTTTTTACTTCTAAGTAGGACTATTTCCATTTGAGTACTTTTATACTGATAATTTGTATGTGTTATTTCTGTAGGTGTTGAATCGTCTGACATTCGCCTCGACTCTGTCCCATCTTCGAAGAGTCAACTCTCCAATCGGACGAGATGGAAAACTGGCTAAACCCAGACAGTTACACAACACACTGTGGGGAATGGTGTGTCCGGCCGAGACCCCAGAGGTGAGGGCCCCTCCCCAGGACTGAAGAGTCACTTGCCAAACACAAGAAATGGTCTTAAGCTATGGGAGTATTTTGAGGTTTTGATCTACTCGTGAATGATAAATGTCAGCAAGCATAAAACCAGGAGATATTGCCTGTTTACAATCTTTTGTAATTCAACAAATTGCCACAGCCTCAAGTCCATAGCTTCTTGAAAAACGGTATTATTGCTTACAGATTGTGTATTCCAAAATATATCCTCAATATATACAATTGCCACTGGACACTTTAGGTTGGGCTGCCCCAGATTAAGCAGAAAATGATGGATGCTGGACCCTATGCATCTTAATTTACGTGGATGTGAAATAGCAAACGGTCTTGTTTTGTAGGTTTTCTAATGGAATGCATTATTTGTTGTTTTTCCAGGGCCATGCGGTAGGTCTGGTGAAGAACTTGGCCCTTATGGCCTACATCTCTGTGGGGTCTCAGCCCAGTCCTATCCTGGAGTTCTTAGAGGAGTGGAGCATGGAGAATCTGGAGGAGATATCCCCGGCCGCTATCGCAGAGTGAGTTCAAGGAGTGGAACAAATAACACACAGTAAAGTACTTCTAAATGTAACTGAATAGATCTTCAACCATTCAAAAATCAGGGCAATACCAAGATAGCTAGGAGGACCACATTATAAAGAACCAAATTGGGGACATACTGTATAGTGGGACAGCATGGGACAATGTGGGTCATAATTTAAATGCAGTAAATGAGTATTAATACAATTTTTAAAATGTCCTTCTAAGTGGATATCTAAATATAAAACACTGCTCATGCTTAGATAAATTTTACTGAATGCTGAATACTATGAATGTTTAATTTTTACATAAATGCTTCCTTTGCAGTGCTACTAAGATCTTTGTGAACGGCTGTTGGGTCGGGATCCACAAAGATCCAGAACAATTGATGAACACACTGAGAAAACTGAGGAGACAGATGGACATCATTGTATCAGAGGTAATGTGATAATGTGGCATATGCCTACCTTAAAAACTGGAGCAGCAGTGGCTTATTAGTAAAGTGGACGCTCTATAAACCGAAGGATGGCAGTTCAAATCCCACCCCAACCTGTGTTATTGTCATTGTGTACTCAGACAAGACGTTTAACTAAAATTGCCTAAGACTTCTACAGCTTTGTACTAGAAGTAGCTTGCCACTAGTGAATCAAGGTGGAGTGAATGAAAAACACAATCAACTGTCAATGTCAAGTGTTTTTGAGAGTCCAGAAAAGTGCTATATTCTGTAAACTGAATGCATTATTATTATTATTAAATTCCCAATATGTAATTCATCTAAAGAAAAGGGAAAAATAAGTACTTGTACACACTAAACATAGTCTCAATGCTCCATATATACTTTGTTTATATTCCCCTAAATTTGTTCCCTGGCTTTAAGTCCCTTCCTAAAATGGTGAAATGTTCAATGACTCACTTTTGATTCATTTGATTTATACCTTTTTCCAGGTGTCAATGATCCGAGACATCCGGGAGCGTGAGATCAGGATCTACACAGACGCAGGGAGGATCTGTCGTCCGCTGCTTATCGTCGAGAAACAGAAACTACTTTTGAAAAGACGTCACATTGACCAGCTCAAAGAACGAGAGTACAACAACTACAGGTGAGAGATAGGATCGCAGTTTATAACTAGAAAGCACTCATGTCAAATAGTCATGGCTGAATTGAGAACTCCTGCAGATTCAATCAAATAGTAGTTACGTTTTGTCTCATCCATGTAATTTATTAGTAAAGAAAAATCTAAATATTTGGCCAACTACAGTTTATGAAATGATGAATGTTTAATGCTACTAAAATTTGGTGTGGTAGGATTTTTTTCAGTGCTTTGATATTCTCCCCTCAGTTGGCAGGACCTGGTGGCGTCAGGTGTGGTGGAGTACATCGATACTCTCGAAGAGGAGACTGTGATGTTGGCCATGACACCAGACGACCTGCAGGAGAAGGGCGTGGCCTATTGTTCCACCTACACACACTGTGAGATCCACCCCTCCATGATCCTGGGAGTCTGTGCATCCATCATACCTTTCCCTGACCACAACCAGGTAACTAACACTAATATGGCTGGGACAATATATCGACACCCAGATATAGTGTGATACCTTTTTAGGTGATATTGGCAAAAATCATCCATTTGAGTAGATTCTAAACCCTAGTTTTCATTTTAGTCAAATAAAATAGTGCATGGAATGACAGATATTTTAAAAGGTAGTACTTGGTGGGAAAGGTTTGAGAACTAGTGTCTAAAGTATGTAGTTTTTACAAGATCTCATACCAGTCTGCCATGAGGAAGGCTGATATTGATTTCAATTTCTATTCACCTCTTTTTTTCTCCACAGTCTCCCAGGAACACGTACCAGTCTGCTATGGGGAAGCAGGCCATGGGAGTGTACATCACTAACTTCCACGTTCGTATGGACACCCTCGCACACGTCTTGTACTATCCTCAGAAACCTCTGGTCACCACTCGGTCTATGGAGTATCTACGCTTCAGAGAACTGCCTGCAGGTAAAAAAAAAAAAGTCTGAATGGATTTATATTTAATCAAAATCATGTAGTACACTAGAAGAAAAACAAGTTCACAATTTTTAAGGTAAATTATATTTTTAAATAACACCATGGAAGATTTGTTGTGCACTTTGTTGAAAGATAAAAAACAATAACCAGTTTCATTTTAGATGGATTCTTTACTCACCAGTAGATCTGCATGATATTGAAAACAGTGATTTTTATTACAGATTGTGATTAGATTTGCGATATTTGTATTTTAAAGCCAGATTTGGTTCACAGAGCATATTTTAAACTTTAAAACTATTTTAAAACCTGGAAGCAATAACACTTGAAAGAAGACTATGATGATTAAGTCAAACTTCCACAAGAATTACATGTCTTTCGGAACATATTTGTAGAGATAGTATATCGCCTAAAAATTGCAGCCTTTGTGATTTGCTAATTGTGACCATTATAATTGCAATATCTTTTTGATTACAATTAATCTTGCAGCCCTACTCACCGGTCAACCTTAAAACCAGCAATGTTCCTCAGTGTGCACTAAAACATTGTGACTGTGTAGGTTCTGATTCATCCAGGTAGAGGTCATTCTGACTTTGAGTTCTTTGTCCAGGCATCAACTCCATTGTGGCCATTGCTTCATACACCGGATACAACCAGGAGGATTCAGTCATCATGAACCGCTCTGCCGTGGACCGAGGATTCTTCAGGTCGGACCCAAATTGAATTCTTTTGATTGGTTTGTTTTCTATCCCCGTAGAGCTAATGGTTTACTTCTATATCTTCTAATGTTTTGTAATGGTCTATTTTAGTCTAACTGATATGTCTTTGCTTGGAACAGGTCTGTCTTTTATCGCTCGTACAAAGAACAAGAGTCCAAGAAAGGCTTTGACCAAGAAGAGATCTTTGAGAAGCCAACAAGGGAGACCTGTCAGGGTAAGATTACTACAAATAGTCCAGTGGTGCTCAAATGTTTTACACCATACTTTTTATTGGAGTAAAATAGGACTAAAGTGAGCGGTCTGAAGGATAAGCCTAAACAAGGAATAAGCCAGGACTAAACCTTATCTAAACTGAGTCAAAACCAGGACTAGACCAAGTCTTAACCAGAATTGACCAGATTTACCTTTTAAAGTAGTCTAGAAGTAAAAATGAAAACATGCATTATCTAATCTTATTCTCTGATGTAAAGTAGGTATTCTGACATAGTACTTACTTACTTAGTCATATTTAACCTCATAAAACCTCATTTTAATTATTTATTTATTTTTCCATACTTTTGGAAACTTGCAGACTACACCTTTAATTATCACTAAACTTTTTTTATCTACTAAACTTATTCAAACATTGATCTATTTTTCAGGAATGCGGCATGCCATCTATGACAAACTGGACGATGACGGTCTGATTGCTCCTGGAGTGAGAGTGTCCGGTGAAGATGTAATCATCGGAAAAACGGTAACTCTTCCCGAAAATGAGGACGAGCTGGACTCCTCAAACAGACGCTACACCAAACGAGACTGCAGCACGTTTCTCCGGACGTCCGAAACTGGAATTGTGGATCAGGTCATGGTCACACTCAACCAGGAGGGATACAAGTTCTGCAAGATACGGGTTAGTGCCTAAACATTGAGTGAATGTGTCATAATGTACCAAATGTGGGATTTAAAATGGGACAACGGACATTCAACTTTTGTAATTGGCTAATTATTGTCAGTATCCCAAATCAGACATGAACTCTTTCAGGTTCATAAACATATATAGATTTTGTCGTAGCAGTTGACACAATTCATTTACTGTTGGCTTAATTGTTTTTTCTTGATTTAGTTATAGTAATTGAGAGGAGAAATAATTGAAATTCTCAGTGTTATTATATTTTAAAATGGACAATCAACCATTGCAAAAAGCCAGAAAGAAATGGGGACAGGTCTTGTTTCAGTCTTGTTCTGTTTCTGGTTTTGTTGTGGTTCTGGATATGATATGGTTCTGACTTATTTGAATGTGTTGTGCTACTTAGGTCCGTTCTGTGAGAATTCCTCAGATTGGAGATAAATTTGCCAGTCGACACGGACAGAAAGGAACCTGCGGGATCCAGTACAGACAAGAGGTGGGCGCCGTCTATAGCAATAATACAACATAAACCTAACCCAAATACTTAACACTCGTACTGTACATGTAGAATTATAGCTGATTTATTATTTCTGTGTTTCAGGACATGCCGTTTACGTGTGAGGGCATCACTCCTGACATCATCATCAACCCTCACGCCATCCCCTCTAGAATGACTGTAGGCCATCTGATCGAGTGTTTGCAGGGCAAGGTATGTAAACCAGGGGGCGCTATTTACTGTATCACCTGGAGATTTTTGCAGGTTTTAGCAAGCTTTTTGCAAAATAAATACCACTTTTGAAATGGTCATATCTAAGTGTGCCACTAACTACTACTACAATGAACATGACATTTAAGCAAAACGTTTAGCAATGGAATTAGTAATGCAAAAAAGCTTTTTCTATTATTTCACTCATTCGTTGCTGACCAGTGCTTTAGAGTTATCTCAAAAGGTTAGATTTAAACATGTTTAGGTCTAACTCAAGTGTATTTTACAGGTGTCTGCAAACAAAGGTGAGATTGGCGACGCCACACCGTTTAATGACGCCGTGAACGTCCAGAAGGTGTCCAACCTTTTGTCAGAGTACGGATACCACCTGAGAGGAAACGAGGTAAGTATCACAAGCCAGTTTACTACTTGTACCAGTCCTCAGCCTGTATAAATGGAAAGGGTTGCCGGGAACAGCATACAACATCCAGTGTCAAATCACTATGGAATTCATTACCTGCTAGAGAGACCGATCATTTGGTGGCCCAAGAAGGAAAGATAAAACAGGGTTCGTATGTATAGGTACTTGCAATCCTTAAAAATGCTGTAATTTTAATGGTGCGTTTTCAAGGTTTCAAGGAAAATGCTTCAGTTTTTAACAATTTATTTCACAACAAATGACTTATGTTGGTTTCACCCCTGAAAGTCCTCACCCAAACCGCAGATATTAATTTTATATTTTATATATATTACTTTTTGGTTTGGCTTTTGCTTTGGAATTTTCCTGCAATTTATTTTGGTAATAAATTATATTTTTTTTCTCTACTTCTTCAAACTATGATATACTTTGAAAGTGCTTGAAAAGTGCCTGGATTTCGTCTTTTAAAAGTTGTACAAACCCTGATAAAAGAGTATATAGCTGTAACACTTGGGTTAACTTGTGGTAGACAGTGTGTACTTTTTAGACCCATATGAATAGTCTAATTGACTGAATAATAATTCTGGTTTAGGTCCTCTACAACGGATTCACTGGTAGAAAGTTGACGTCTCAGATCTTCATCGGTCCGACATATTACCAGCGTCTGAAGCATATGGTTGACGATAAGATCCACTCCAGAGCCAGAGGTCCAGTCCAGATTTTAAACAGACAACCCATGGAGGGAAGATCACGGTAAATACTGAACAACCTTTATTCCTACTTAGACCAACTGGATAAGACTTATTCAATCACTGGCAAGGTCTTTTTATAAACTATTTAGCATATATATCGTTTCTGCCATTCTACACCTACGACCCCTCCTGACCACCACAGTCATGCAGTCATACTAACACATTCATTCATAGGTAACCTGGTTTAAGTGTCTTGCCCAAGGACAGAACAACATTATATGCTTGGGCAGTGATTCGAACCGACGACCCTCTGGTTGCAGGGCAAACACTTATCCACTGCACCACTGCCGCCCAAATTAGCTATGGCTATAAGTGTAGTCGTTGTAGTAAGTGTGTAGTATGAGACATGTCAAATGTACATAGTCATCTTTTCTGTGAAGGTTCATTTCATTCATCCAGGAAGTCAAATCAAAGTTGAATAAAGTTAAATCAGTCAGTTTAGAGTTGAAGACGTTTCGGCTCTCTTTCCATGGTTATACAGAGCTATCCCTGTCAAAAAAATAAATAAAATGTTGATGAATGAGAATCCAGTTACATTATTTCTGTCTCTCCGCAGTGATGGTGGTCTGCGTTTTGGGGAGATGGAGAGAGATTGTCAGATCGCCCACGGAGCAGCACAGTTCCTCAGAGAGAGACTGTTTGAGGCCTCAGACCCGTACCAGGTCCATGTGTGTAACCTGTGTGGACTCATGGCTATAGCCAACACCCGGACACATACGTATGAGTGCAGAGGCTGTCGTAACAAAACACAGGTCATTTATTCTTTTATTATTGTTTCTGGGATTGCAATATTGGGTTACACTTTATTTTACATTATCACTTAACTACATTGTATCTACCTCATTAAGTACAATGTAATACAATCTGTAATAGCAAGTAACTAACCATAACCATTATGTAGGTACACTGTAGTTACATTGTACTTTAGGTCAATACAATGTAGTTAAGGGCTAGAGTAAAATATAGTGTGGCCCAATATTGTTCTGGCTTTATTGATTGATACGGGCAGTAGGCTTAATGCTCCATAAAGATGGCCAATAGAGGCAAATAAAAATACTTAAAGATTTTCCTTTCCCCATATATGTTCTTATATTTTACTTCATGTTTAGAAAAATCTAGTCTGAAGTCTTCTCTTATTTTTTAAGTTTTTGCACCCTACAAATACATTATCTCAAAGCATTTCTTTGTGATTTCATAGTTAGCTTTCCATTATAGAAGTATTAGAATTTGACCAAAGCTTGCTTCCAAAAATATTTTCTAACTTTTCGTATCGCCCCAAACCCGCTAAGAATTTTCATATCTGTGCATTGTTGGTTTTGTCTGGTTTTGGGTCCAAATTTCATACCGCATATACAGCAATTATGGTCTTTTTTTATCTTTAGCTTTAATCCTGGTCCTAACCCGGTTTTGTCTGGTTTTTGCAGGTCTCGCTGGTCCGAATGCCGTATGCTTGTAAGCTGCTGTTCCAGGAGCTGATGTCGATGAGTATTGCCCCTCGTATGATGACGTCATAGAAACTTCGGCTAATCACAGCCTCTGGGACACTGCTAGTTTGTTTTTAGTCTCTTTATTTTTGAAAATCGTGAATAAAAATTTTTCAACTTTTGTCCGAAAATAAATAAAAAACATTAAATGTACAGTCAGTGTTCATTTTTTAAAAGACTTATTTCAAAAGATGTACTTGGCAAATGTGTATAACCAACTTGGAAAGACTGATGAGAAAAGTAGATTGAAATGGCATTTTCAAGATTTTTTTTATGAATCAATGCAACAATTATTAATAAAGAGGGATAATCTAAAACACGCACAATAGGCTAATCGTCCAGATAGGTACATTCTGACCAAAACGTTTAGTCCTATGTTTTAGCTTCTGCTGAAAGTTAGCAATTTTTTGGGAATAACAGAACTAAGAGGAAATAGTTAGGAATGTTAATAGGAATTAACAGGAAATCGTTTTTGTAATGTTTATTTATTACGGCTAAAAATACTTAATTATTTAAGATAAACAGGTTTATTCAGGAAAAAAACTACATTAACATCATTCCCACCACCACAGGCTGGACTAGGCTACAGAGGTCTAAACCAAAACTATACTCAACTAGATCCTACACAGAGTTAAACTAGACTTTTTGGTTTAATAGAAAGTGCCTAAAGTTATTTATAAAACAATAATAAAACAATGGAATGTGTTGAAGCACCATTAATAATAATCAGGTAGTGGTCTTCTTCAGTGACGCTCACAGCTCATCATCCTTCAGCACTGAGGAAACAAAGGAGGGTGGGGTGGTAAATATACTTACATACAGTCCTTCACAAGTTGAAAGCATCTACAAAAGGAATTTTACACTAAAATGAACACATATGGTTGTGTCACTGTAAAACTAATAATGCATTCATATATTGAATGGGAGTAATTATATCGGCGGAACGCAATGCGTTCGGCGATATTATGGTTTCATGTCCGTCCGCGTCCGCAGATTGGCCGTGTGACCGCGATAACTCAAAAACGAAATGCCCAATCACTTTGAA
>JAVQKG010154971.1:0-10252 GCA_036025885.1 Hypseleotris bucephala | reverse complement strand
CCACCACCTCCTCCGCCATAAGGCAGTTGGTGTTATAGCAGTTGACGCAGACGCATGGGGCGTTCCGCCGATATACATTTGCTGTCGTTTACGACAGCCTGGGTCTAGTTTACATTTGAGATCAAGAAAGAAAGAAAGAAAAGAAAAAAAGTACTATTTTTTTTGTTAAAATGCAAGGACAAAGAAATCAGGTGGTGCATCTGTAAACCCCTGAACACGTATTAAAAAATGGTATTCCTTCTTCATGGTAAGATAAGAAAATAAAAGTTAGCCATAAACACGTTTTTTACAGTATTACTAAAACCACAGAGAGTCTGTGATTAGGTCTTTGTGGTCATAGTCCAGGGTACAGTGCAGTCTTTGTGGCTCTCCGGCTCCTGTCAGAGATGGTTAGTGCTGCTGTCACATCACACCAGCCCCTCATTGCTCTCCCTCAGATAACACTGCCATTGTAGCAGGACCTATTTTTCTCTCTTCAATGGGCTCTTTTGTGCCACTTCCTTGTTCTGTTTTTCCGTACACACAGTTCAGAAGATAAACATAGCGTAACTGCCTTAAACTACTATTTTGCTTCATGTTTTATGGATAATCTTCTGTACTCTGCTTCAGTCATGGGCAGTAACATGAAGTGGAATAGCCTAATTAAGTTAATGGGTCACACTTGATTTTACATTATCCCTTAACTACATGGTATCTACCTCATTAAGTACAATCTAATACACTGTGTAACAAACACTAACAACATTTAACTTAATAGTACATACATAATGGTTAAGGTTAGGGTTAGTTACAATGTATTTACATGGTATTACAGTTTGATAAACAGTTTATTAGATTGTACTTAATGAGGTAGATACAATGTAGTTAAGGGATAATGTAAAATAAAGTGTTACCAAATGTAGTTGCTATATGTGCAAATAAGTTTGATTTCACTGGCACTCAGAGAATGAAAGTGAATCCGAGTAGAATGTTATATATGTGGCAGGGACATCATTTTGCACCTATGTCTGGTTTAGTGGTGTTTGGTTGTGGTTTTGTCCCATATACCTCAATTTTAAATTCAGTGGCACTCAGAAAGAAAGTGGAAATGAGTGGAATTTTATGTATTGCTGGTTAGTCTTGGTGTTGCCTTGATCCACATTTAATTTAGCTTGGTGTCATTAAGATCTTTACTTAGTGTCCTGCTGGAGCACCAATAAATGCAGGAGGGGAAGTAAGAATGCAGTCTACTATAGTTTGACTTCACGAGCACTCCCAGAATAAAAGTGTGGTTGAGTGGCACTTTGTGTCTGTGGCAGGACCCCCTTTTCCACTTGACAGGCCTTTCATCATGCTGTATGTGGAATAGATAGTGACAGACTGGAAATTGATGCAAGGGATAGGTTTCAAAATGAACTTTGCATTTACATTAGTATATCACAATATGCTGATTGAGGGTTTTGAGCCCGGCGTAAACAACAATGGTAAATTATGTTTGTTATAGGAGATATACAGTAAATTAAAGTGAAGCTTTGAAGTGGATCATTGTGTATACTTTGTGATCTGAAAGAATTCTTTATACTTGGAATAGAGCTGTTTACAACAATCAGAGCTTAATTTGAAGAAAACAATGACAGATTGCATTTCCCCTTTATTTCAGAGTTTTACCCAAAGTATCTATAACAAATGAACATGGAAATAGACTTGTATATATTGTTGTTGAAATGTGAATCTCCAGTGAAAATCTATAAAAAGCAATTTTAGCAATCTTTTCTTAGATGTATTCCAGGGAAAGTGTTCAGTCACAGTAGCAGCTAGTTAGTGGCAATCTTTTTTAAAAGTTGTAATCAAGCTAGCAGAAGTTGTGACTATTACACCTTATGTCAACACTAAATAACAACAGAAAATATAAAGACAATAGCTACACCAGAAATATGTTAGTGTTTTGAATAGGTCTACTTTTTAAACTAATGGTTATTTGTGGTGTTAATAACAGAAGGGTCGTTGATAAAGCATTGATAAATATTTTATTCATATCTGTGGAAACTAAAACAGCACAAAAGTTTCAATGTAGATAAATTGTATATCCAGGTGCCTGTCAGCTTGTCATCTCTTCAGGTTCAGTTACTCCACAATGAGGCAAATATGAACCAATATAGAAAATCTCCCTTTCCTTGCTGTTTCTTCATTTATCCTTCCTTGTCACTTTGTTCAAAAAAAGGTTTAGACATTTTTTTAAATCCCTGCATTCAGGTAATCTACTCCGATTTCCAAACACTGGCAGAAAATGGCAAATTTACAAGATGAACTCCTCCTACGTACCTTCATGTGTCCAACTTCCCTGTCAACAGTGTAACGGAGAAGGAAGCCAAATGCAAAAGTTTGGAGAAGCGGGGGCGGTGGCTTATTATGACTCCCACTGGAGGATGTTCAAAACAGCTGAGCGCTTACAGCCCATGCACCAAGTTTGATGCTTTCTCTTTTGCTCTAGCCTTAAGATACCAAAGTGAATTTTCAGAGTCTTGTTTCCAAGCTTTTCGAAAAAATCCCAGGACCGAAAGGAGCAGGCCAGACTGATGAGTACACTAAGACTTACTGAGACACAGAAGACTGTCATCCTAGAAGCTCTGTTTGTGGAGGTTCTCAGTCATCTGGGTCGCAGTATCCAGAGTTCAGCTTGAGTTTAGAGAATTTTATTTGTCTGTACCAGGAAATATGAGGACATTTTTAACTGCTTGTGGGTGGGCTCTACTTTCTTGTCACACAATGTATTTATTTGATGTGTAAAATGCATTGTTATCAAAGATGTGATTTCTGAATTATTGGAAAAACTGTGCTGACTTTCTATGTGCTTGAGATTTACTGTATTTGCTCTATAGACAGAATGCATACAGTACATTTCCCGAGTGATTTCTTCCTTGTTTTGTCAGGTGTAAAGTGCATTCAGGTGGATGGGTACCCAGGTGCTTGTAATGATTACAATTAATTAAAGTCTGTTGTATACATAGCTACAGGGGGCTAACAGCTGGTAGATAATGGTTTATGTGTCTTGTTAGTACTTTTTTAAACTTTTACTTTTTAAGTTGCAAAAAAGTTTGTGACACATTTTTATAGGTAATATTAGTGTTTTATCAATGTGTATATAAAGATGTAAATCTGACTGTTACTTCATGAATACATTTCTTGTGCCTATATACTATTGTCTTATTTGCTTATTGTGTGCTTTCTGCTGTGGCTGTAAACAAGTCCATTGAGAATGGAAATTGCTCCATCAAATACCCCACTGACTAATATCATGGTAACGGCAACGGAAGCAGGCATTCTGTGTTCCTTTCATGTGACAGGGCATGTTTCCATAATGCAAAATAGATCAAATGAATATTTATGGCAATATTGTTCAGGCTTAACATGTTGAATGATTGCAGAAATATATTGAAATCACTGTCCCATTTATCATCTTGTTAAGAAATAAACCAACCATTGAACAGCACTTGACTGTTCTTGATAGCTCTTTGTAGGCGGCACCGTGGAAAATAGAAGGCATGCAAAACGGTTGGAAAGCACTGCATCACTGTATTTTATCTAGCCAATAGAAAATGTAGAAAGATGAGAACAATCTGAAGATATATGACCTTTGTGCTAACCTTAAGATACTGAACACAAACACTGGTTTGTAGGACTTAGCTTCAGGCTGATGACGGTCATTCAGTATCCTTCATTTTCTCCCTGTGCAAGGCTGAACATAACCTTTTCTCCAGTGCATCTGTTGCAGTTAGTGAAGGCAAGTGGCTCTGGTGATCTTCTTAGTCGTAAATACGGTTTTCATTAACCACTTGTTGCTACATTCATAAACTACATTTTGGTTGACTTTGCACAGCTGTTTCTCTGACAGGCTTTGTTAAACATGTCAACACATCAACAATCAAACAATTAATCAGAAGTATACATTCAATTACATACATTTGACTGGTGCTAAAAGGATTGTGTTTTTACAGCAATTATATAGCTGTTTAATTTAATGCATTAGTCCAAGAGATTGTAAAATGGTGTGTTTTAAATGTCAGTATTCAAGATGTTTTAAAGTGAGTGGGAAACTCTCACTGTTTTGGCTCCAGTCTCTTGACCTCTGGGCTCCACAGCAAACCACATAAGACCCCAAGCTGCCATAGTAACAAGCAATACCTTTTCCTATGCAGCCTTCGGGAACCAAAATAGAAACGCGCACACACTAGGATTGGCTTTGAACAAGAAGATGGAGTTTGAGGGGGAATTTTAATGAGAAACTTCTAATTGCCACATTTGTTTGAAAAAAGGGATGAGAATTTAGAGCGCTAATGAAAGGAAATATAGAAATTAACGTTGAGAGCAGCATGTATGAAGACTCGGGGGGGAGAGTGGCAGAGAATAGGTTTTGTTTCAGGATTTGATGTCAGAAATTCACACTGAGGGCAGGGGCAAGAAATAATCACCAGCGTAAATACTTTTTGAAACAGAAAATGAACAAATATTGAGCCTGATCATTTTTGTTACTGATTGGATTGGACACTGCAATCATCACTTTTTTTTTTTTTGTTCACCACGTGTATGCAACCTTTAGGCATGCAGAGGGCAGGCAAATGAAGGAAGAGACGCAGACAGTAAGGGACACAGAGCTAGAAACGCCTGTCATAAGTCCTATCTACTCCTAGTGCAAAACAATAACAAAGGAAGACGGTCTAATTATATCTCGCTTATACCAAATCGATTGAAGCCAAAAACAACACAGAGCAACGGGCAAGAAATCTATCCACCAGCACCAGCAGAGTGTAAAGGAATGTCACTGCAAAATTGAAATCATCAATGACCGTCAGCACTAGCCGACGGTGTAAGTGTGGCTACTACCAGTGCCCCAGTGGTGATCACACAGTCTTAACCACACATCTACACACACGTTTCACAAGGAAAAAAACAGGAAGCTGCTAACTCACCTTATAACTGAGAAAGTCTAAGACAAACTGCAAAACAAGCCACTAATCTGTTACTGCATAGCCACATCTTCAGCAAATAGACTTCCCTTTGATAGTGTAACAAGTAAAGTAAGTGAAAATGTTTTCTATATGGTAAAATAAATATGTTTTTATAAATGCACAGTGTGTGATTTCATCCACTAAGGCCTTCATTCACAGCAATATATTTCAACTATTTTCTAGGCATAGCTCTGGGGGAGCAACTAAATTGCACAGAACTTGCAGGATGGAAAATAGATGGTATATTTTGAGATGCACAGAAATCGTATAATATTTTGTCAATAGGGAACATGTACCTCAGTGCTTGTAGTCTGTCAGTCAAAGCAAGACCAAAATGCAAGCTGATTGCACTAATCTAATAATGTGCAAATATGTTTTTGATTACCAATCACAACAAGAGTGTATTGTGCATAGTCAATGAATAGTGTTTGTACAACAATCACATTTGTAAGTGCACGCATTAACACGCAACAATGCCCTGCCATGTACTTTACAAGAGGCAGATGGGATGTAATTCATTTAACAAAACAAAACCAATGCCAGTGACAGCAAGACACTGCAAGTCATGTTGGCATATAACAGAATGGGACATTTGTCGTGGAAAAAATATTTAATGTTGGCTTATTTAAGATTTTTTTATGCTGGCACATCCTGTTATTAAAAAATAAAAAATAAGTCTAAAACTAAAAAACTTTAGGCTACAGAATATGATTGAGATTTACAAATCAACTTCCTGAATAGGAAATCTTCTTACAAAGCCACAGATGTTGTGTAAAGGTGAGCTTTGTCTCTGAAACGTGCCAAACATGTATCAAACATGAAGTGCGGCCAAGCATCCAGCGTTAGCCGCTACATCTGGTATTGTGCTCTCTTTGATGTTTTATTTATTGTCCCCCTTGAGCCTGAACACGAGTCTCTCACAGCCGTATGACCAATGTGAAATGCTCAGTGTGTGAGAGATGTACTATCACTTTCCATGTGGCTCTGTTAATGCAGTTTGATCTGTATACCATGTCGAATAAAATGGGGAAGTTTCAGCACATGGCACATCATTCATTTGTCAAATTTGATAAAGAATAAACACTCAAGTCTTCTGAAATTATGAAGAACATATTTTGGTCTATCAAAAGATATCTATCAAGATAATCCAACATGGCTGCCACCATTGTGTGTCTGAACACTGAAAATCTCAGGACTGCACAAACTATATGTATGGAGGAAAAGAAGTATTTGCTTTTGTAAATTTAATCTTTCATGGTGCTCCTTTAACCTGGTATTTGTTGCTCATGTTCTAAGAAAAGTATTGTATGTGTTGCTGCAGTCATTTTTTCTAAAATGAAAAAAGGCCTCTTTGTTCTCAAGTTGTTTTGGTATAAATGTCTAGTATTTGTAAATCATTTTACACTATTTATATATTACACTGCCCCAGCCTGTTTCAAAATTTAATTTGTGACATCCGAACGAGAAGGATATAGGCTATGACTGGAATACTGGCTTTAACCAACATATATTTTTACTGCCTGATGCTAACTCGTCTCCAGTGGGCTAAATATAGAAGCTGCACACTCTGTCAGAAAAAAAGTGTGTGAACCCCTGTTGGAGGCACTTCTCAGTTTCCCCCTCATTCACGACTCATGTGGAAATAGATGTTTAGCTGTTCTGCTGATGAGGCTGGCAGTGAGCGGTAATTAGGGCTCCCTGTTTAGACCCATGTTAGTATTCATCACTGATGAAAAGGCATGGCCAAAAGGACATGTAGTTAGACACCGGGGAGATAAGTATAGATCGAAGGGGAACGGACTCCATTTGAGCAATGTGAGAGGTGAAGGGTAGGAAACGGCGGAGAGTGATAGATGTGTGCCGGGGAAGAGCCGATGGTGATGGGTTGTTGCCGGGAATGAAAAGCGGCGCTGGTGCTGGGAGCTGTGAGTGTGGAGCCATTATGAAAACAGCAGCATCAGTTCCCATCATTAGCCCACATTAGCGCCCTTGTTGTGGGTCTGCTGTGAATTTTCTGAAGAGGCAGCCTAATAGAAGAACAGAACCCTTTGACCAAAATTAGAGTAGATGCCGGAAAGTTATTTTGACTTTTGTTGTTGAAATTGTCAGTGGCTCTTGTACATGTGTTGTTTTAGTGAGACTGATTTTTTTGTTTGTCCTGCATTGGTTTGATAGGACTGTTAGTCTGTACGGCAAATACCTCAAAACAGTTATATCATATTGAAATTCTTAGGAAGGTTCATGAGCCAAGGCAGAATGTGTTATACTTTATGAGAATCAGAAGCATTTTATGTGCAACTGTGAGAACAATACAATCTCCTCAAAAGGTCATAATTGAACAATGAATAGTGCATTGGACATGTTTTAATTGTTAGGTAAAGTTTAAGGCTTTGGTTCAGTGGTTAGAGGACCGTGTGGAACAGATTCAGTACTGTTGCTAGAAAGTGCCAAACTGCTAACTCCAGCTACAACACAGCAGTTGCTCTGATTGCAGCATATGTATAGGTCTCCCGGCACAGTTTTACAGTACATAAATAAAGTCTACCAGACACCCTACAGTAGTGTGACTAATTATCTGCTGAAACACTGTATTAGTTGCATGATTACCAGGCTCCTCTATAGCTAATTACATAGCCTGCTCTTGCCTGACCTCTGCCAGCATGATGCATTGCTCGACTCCTTCATCCACTCCTTTGTCCCCCTCCTATCCCCTTCTTTTTTCATCTTTTTAAAAGTTCACTTCCACTCTCTTTGGGGAGAGTGACCTTTTTATACCTTATCTTAACTACCCATAAAATGTGGTCATAAAACATATAAGGGAACATTTTAGCCCCGATGTCAAAATCAGCATAACCTGCTAGCCTAGGTAATTAAATGAACTGTGTAATGCAAAGAACCTTGCTGTCTCATAACTGTATTTCAGCCTTAGCCATCACACACAAATACACATTTATATCAGTACTGTGTATAACTGTGGCAGTTTGTCAGTCAAAATAGATAGGGTTGTTCATTCACAGGAAGGTATTTTTTACATAATCTACTTATTGTACTTAATTTATTATATTGTATACTTAACCCCCATTAAAGAGAATTATCTGGTTTGAGGCCATACATCGTATGATTTTGTTCACTTTTGTCTTTCAGTTTACAGCCTTGAAAGTACCCACTTACTTCCCTGCTGTTCAGTAAGCTATTTACTTTATATTTCTTTCTATAACATGTTTCCATAATGAAAGTCTTATTGGGAGACAAATAATCAATCTAATGTATTAAGGAGGACTGGGGAAAGAAAAAATGGTGCTGCATGAGAATACCTTCAATAATTCAGAATGATAACCTATGTTTCATAATCAAGTGAAAGCATGGAGCTACTAAGTTCAGCAGCATGTTCTATAGTGACCACAAAGTAAAATGTTGTTATTGCTATTGGCTGTAGGCCTATCAATTTATATATAGAAAAGCTCATCCATGCTAAGTGGCCTAATCCAGTTTTGGCTGACTTCCACATGACTATATTGCAGCATTTTGTGAACATGCTCATACTTTGCATTCTTGGTAAGTCCAGCAAGTTTATGACAAAATCCAATATAAAGTAAAAAAAAAAGGTTCATATAGAATGTATGACCCAACATGACATACAGTATATCTTAAGCTTTGGTAATGCAGATCATATTATTCAGATCTTGGTCAAAAAAAATATAATCACTATAAACACACAGAATGTGTTCATTGTGCCCTGGTGACTGACCAATAATTATATTTTTTTAATCCAATTACTGACCATTCATTTATCAAAACCTGACCTTTACTTTTTGAGTTGCCTTGCTAAAAAACATAATTTCCATGCATATGCAATTATTGTTCCCACTTTCTTGTTATGAGTCAGGTTTCATGCCAGACCCATTAACATTGAAGCATGCTGTCCTAGTCACTGTGACCATTTGATCATCATCACTGAAGATGTGCTATTTAAAATGCATGACTTTTCGCCCGATACAGAACCAGTAAATCAATCCTGTAGACTGTTCTGCCTTCAGCCCAGATCATTAGAAGACCCTGTTCCAAAAGCTGTCAAACAACCAGAACCAAATGTCTTTCAGTTTTTGGTGATTTTATGAAGAACACTGGTTTATTACAGCTTTGACAAACTGAACAGATTTTCATAAACCTGTGTGGTGGAGCAGATGGCTGTAAATATTTGAACATGTGGAGACAGTTAAGGAAGTGGGTTTCACAGTAAACATCAAATATGGTCAAAAGCAGCAGCAATGGCTTATTGGCTAATTTGGAAGCAAAACACTTACCTTCACTTATCGCATGTAAATGATCTAAAGCTGAGAATAACATGGGCATCTATAGTGTAAGATAGAGCACCAAGATTTGATAAATATGTCATTTTTAGTTAGACCAATTCCTCTCTCCAGTGACTATAGTTTGTATGAAAAAATGGTTCTTGTTGAGTTCATATGTTAGCTCTGTTTTTGGCATTCCCTGATAGGAATAGTACATTTCATGCAGATTGTCAATGTCTCATATCCATTATGACCATGTCAGCACCCACTGCTGGTGAGTGCTTTATTTTCAAATGCTAATGTGATTGTCAGTGATTGATGGCAGCCTTTAACATATGCGTTGGCACCTAGCTCATCCTGCTCTTATGCCAGATCTTAGGTACGTTTCTATAGTATTTTTTCCTATAATGCTTACATATTTCAGTCTATCATTAGAGTCTGACAGACCACTTCTTGACAATACTTTACCAGGCAAAAGATTTTACAATAATAAATGGATTTTTTAGTAAATCAGAGTATGTTGTTAAAAAAGTAGCCAATTCTTCATCATATTAAAGAGGATACAGTATGCTGTGACTTATTACATTGTCTTCTGTTTTTAGAAAACTAAAGGAATAGCTAAAACAGCTTATCCAAAAGAATGTTTTCAGAAAAGCACCAATTTCCTTCCCTGCAACTTTTTTTTACCCTGTCCTAGACACTTTGAAATCACTGTAAATGATAGAAGTGAAAAGTAGCAATAGCTGGGAGAAGCAACACTTGCTGGGTGGACTTCAGGAGCATATCTTAGTGCCATCCTTCAGAAGAGACTTTATTCAAGGTTTTAAAAAATGGTGGCAAGTGATAATAAAATTACTGAAAACTAGACCCAGGCTGTCGTAAACGACAGCAAATGTATATCGGCGAAACGCCCCATGCGTCTGCGTCAACTGCTATAAGACCGACTGCCTTATGGCGGAGGAGGTGGTGGAAGTG
>JAVQKG010154857.1:0-12149 GCA_036025885.1 Hypseleotris bucephala | reverse complement strand
CTTTTAATGCAATACGTTAATATTTAACAAAACCCTTATGAAGTTAAACATACCTCACCACCTAGGATTTTTAATGAACCTGTTTCTGGTCTTTTGTATAATGTACAACCATAAAATGCAAACCATGCTCTGCATCTTTTGTCTGTGTTTGCTGCCACGTTCTTTGTTCTATTGTTGTTTTATCTTTGTTTTCACATCATGTCACATATTTTATCCTGCATATCTCCTCCAAGAAAAAATTATAAATATATATTTCCACACTGCCAAAACCACAGTTCAGTGTACAATTCTGTGCAGGTAATGCTATACTTGACTTCTCAAGGCTTGCTGCAATACTGTACAAGGAGTCTGAGGCCTGTCACAGTTATGGACTTTGCCTCTTTAAAAACATGATAAGAATGAAGAATTCACTAGTGAATAATAAAGCAACACAGCACCACAGTGGTTGTATATACGTAAACCTACACAGTTTCAGGTTTTATTAAGTTGTGCATTTTGTTCGGAGTTTTACTTGGAGTCAGCGGGGCCTGAAGTCTAGTACAGTAGTGTTTACACAAACTCCCACATGTATCAGAGCAGGGGGAGGGAAGAAATGCCAGAACTCATACCTCCACAACATGGATCTGACGTTACTGTGAATCACTAAGGTTCATGTTCACAACCACATGATGTTGTGCTAATCTATTTCAGCTGTGTTATAGTATTTCCTAACATTTTTATCGGTGTCTCATAACCTTTCAAAATAAAAAGCACTTTGTAAAATTTAACATCTCTGTACTTCCATAGAAGATGGAAATACTGAAAAAGCTATTTTAGTGAGGTCATTGATCCCCACCCTCACGTTCCAGCCATTTTAAGTGGATACTTAGAAATAAGTGATTATTTTATGGTTAACCCTCCCTGGTTCAGGATGACTTCACCGGTTTTTGAGTTGTGTCAGCGTACTTTGAGTGTGTATACTGACATTCTTGTGTAGTGAATGGTGTTGTTCTTTGTGGATTATGTCCCTAGAAGTCTTTTGGCAATGTTTGATTCAATAGCCACACGCTTTTCATAATTACCTAAATAACAAATAACTATATTCACAAGGTTGACTGATATTGGCCTACAAATTCTAATATTTCGATTTAGAAACAACCAGAGAAAGCCAATAAAAAACATTAAATAGATTAGTTATTTCTTTGAAGATCTTTTGTTTGTTTCTTTTCCTTTATATAAAACATAGTAAACACAGTATCAGCCCCGAATTTTGGGTCATTCCTTTATATATACTGTAATATTGTTGAAATGTTCTTTTTCTCAGATAATGACAAACCGATGAAAGGTCTGCGTCAGGAGGATCTGGTGAACCAGGACCTGATCACAGAGCTGCGTAAAGAGTTCAGTATGATGTACGAGGACTTCTACATGATCCTCACTGACACCGACATGAGAGTCAAGGTAGAACACAACTACTTACTGTATAAAAACATAATAACTTACATTTTCCATTTATTATGGGGAATAAAGGATCTCTTAGGTCTTTAACTTATTTGTCACTTTTTTGTTTTGCTTAAGTAGCGTACACGGCTTGCATACTACCAATACTTTAATATGGACTTACAAAAATAACAAAATTGATAACCTTTTTTTTTTTTACTTTTAGACAAGCGTAAAGGCACATCTCAGTTAAGCTATAGCAGTACACAGCTGATGACAGGCTCAGAAGATAAACATGGCACAATTGCAGAGCTAAAAAAAAATAAAAAACTTTCCTGTTTAATGTTTTACTTACTTGGTCTGGAGTTATTTTAAGGTTGACCAGCTACCTGCCACTTTTAAACATATCCCATCATCGTTCCTTGATGAAAACAGTGATTCACTTCATGCTAAAGGACATTGGCCCAGACAGCTGTGTCTAATTGCCAGTGTAAACCAGGGCTGGTTTTGGACAGATTTGTCAAAGAGTTCACTGTTAATGTCTTTGCTGACACCGGTAGACTTAGGGTTACGGTTGCCAGTTAGGGCTGCCTGACTTTTCCTACTTTTTTTGAGCTGCCTTGGTGGAGGTCTGTGCTCTTGTAGGGTTTTCTAGTGTATTGTTTTACTGTAGTCATTTGCTGTCCACATGAGATGTAAAAATGACAATATACATCTTATGACACGTTGGCACTTTTCCAACTTTGTTTGAGCTGCCTTGGTGGAGGTCTGCTCTCTCCTGGTGCCTTGTAGTGTACATATTTGTACTCTGCTCAGCAGGGGGCCAGCGTCAGGAGGATTGAAAGTCTCTGACTCTCAGAGGCAACAAAGGAGCAGCAGCCAAATAATATTCTTAGAAAAAATCCTACACCCGCACCCACACCAAGCTGCAACAGAAACACGCTATTTGCAACGCCTTTGTGCTCTTTCCAAACTCTTCTAATGACATATTGATGTATTTACTTCTTTGGCTCACCACATTTCTGATTATCATATCAAAGAGTATAACTAGCATCTGCTGTTTTCTTTTTGTTCAGCAAACCTATGAAGTCCCTATCGCCATGAAGGCTGTGTATGATTACATTGACACCTTCTCCACACGGATCCGGGAAATGGAACAGCAGAAACGAGACAGTGTGGCCTGTAAGAAAGAGGACAAGCCCAGATCACTAGAGAACTTCCTCTCCAGGTACGTTCCTACACTTTAAAAAATGCACATCAGAATTAAAAACTACAATCAAGGCCATTTGCTTCATGATTTTTATTTTGTATTTATTTTTTGCTTTCTGGACTCCTGCAGACCTTTGTTGTATATAAGGGTTGTTTGACTTACAGTAACCTTTCCACCATCTGTGCCCATTTACCTATTACCTCTGGTATTATCATGGCTTTTTCACAGTTAGAACTGGCACATACTGGATTTTTAAAGATCATAAAAAGAGTATTTTGTCCAACAAGTATTTCTCATTCAAAGCCACCTTAATCTTTGTATCCCTATTCTGGTACTTAGTTTCAGCAGGTTTATCTGGACCATGTCTGCATGACTAACTAAATGCATTGAATTGCTGCCATGTTATTGTCTGACGGTGTTCCTAATAATATGGCAGGAAAGTTTTTTTATGTAAAGTGGGACTCTGTCTTGAGTATCTTCATTTCAAACTAAATGTCTATTGGAAGGAGAAACAACAACAAATCTCTTAATGAAATGTTTTGCACAACATTTAGCAGTGGGTTTGATTGGGTGGTCCCATTAGACTGTTCCTGCTTATATCAAACATCTGTTCCATGTCTCAGTTAATCAACAAACCACAATTGAGTATATTTTGGCAGGTTCTGGCCACTTTTTCGTGTGTTACGTCTTTGGATATTTAAATCAGCCCTAAACCTTTTACTGTTCCTCAAGGCTGAATCACTGCAGCCACATATTTTTCCCTGAGATGCCGACACCAGACAGGCTGTCCTCAGTTACCATGGAGACCAGAATTCCAACTCTGGATCACAGTACACAGATGTAGCACGTTTTTGACCATAATTCTGGGTTGTCATCTCTTGGCAGTAATAAGCATGGGAATATGTTAGCATGCAATAGCTAAAGTGCCGGTCTCAAGTACACAGCTTTCACTGCAGTCTCCAAAGTGCAGTTTAAAGCCAGGCTGAAATTTGGTGTGATTGTAGGTTCCGCTGGAGACGTCGGCTGTTCATCATCTCTGCTCCCAACGATGAAGAGTGGGCCTATCAGCAGCAGCTCTATGCTCTGTCCAGTCAGGCCTGTAATCTGGGTGAGTTCAAACACACCACAGTGAAATCAGTTATTACAGGTGACACACAGTAGATTTCAAATAGACATATCTGAAGGTGGCAATTTTCAAATTAACATTTTCATGTCAAAAATTATCATTTATCAAAGTCAGAAAAGTGTAATATTATAAGTTTTGTATGGCTATTATTACAAGCTAATAGTGAACACACTTATGAACAGGGCGTGAAATGAACTTTTTTGCTTTTTGTGTCAAAGAAAATTATTTAAGGCTCAATAAATAGTTTGTTTTTCTTAAAATCTATGTTTAAAATTCAACTAGTCAAAGTAGTGAGTTGAGTAAGAAGAATCATTGTGCACGTTGACATCCGTTGTATTTAGCAGGTTGACCAGTGCCAATGTTAAGAATCGCTAATACCCTCTAAAGTTTCAAGCAAATTCAATGTAACTCCCTGAACTTATCTCGCAGTGGTGTGTCTTTCCACTCAGATTGTGTTGTGAGTAATCAGACAACACATTTTTGTGGTGAGAGATCTCAGATGACTGAACTAGCAAATGCAGAGTGTGGTGTACAGTTTGTCCTTTGCTAATCAGCCTTTGCTTTGTTAGTCATCTTTTCCACACTTTAATCTTATTTGTGGATATCAACCCTGATTCTTGAGAGTAGGGACAAAACAGGTTTTAAAATAATTTTTTTTTAAAACTCATATTGTATTCATTAGAGGTATATATTTCTGTAGTATAAGGTCTTAACTATACAACCATAAAAAGGAACAGGTTCTAAATAAAAAACAATTTTTTAACAAATTGCCATATTTCTCGTTTAAATAGCAATCTAAGGTTTTAAAATATGTCGTTTTGGTTATTCTATTATTTAAAAAAATGCAACATGTAAGCTTAAATTATGTTTTTACGTGAATTTGAAAATTCAAACTTCTTAAAAACGTCATTTTCAAACTCAAATTTTAAATTTTATTATTATAAAAATGAATTTTAATAAAATTAAGACAAAGAGGATGTCAGTCAGAAAGCCCTCTATTACATAAACAACATGCAATGAAAATAAAATAAACATGTTTTTTAAAGGAGGAAAAAAAACCTTCTTCTGACAGTGTTAACGTGGCACTGACGAAGTTCTGACGGTGTTGACAAAAACTGACGGTGTTGACAAAAATGTGTATGCATGACTAATTAATAAAGTTATGTGTTTTTAAAATGATAGAGGAAACTGGAAATGAAGATCACAATGCTCCTTGTTGAATTTAAACATATAAAAACTCTGAAAACTCACTCCGTCAACTCCGTCAGACATGAAATCTGACGGAGTTGATATTAGGGCAAATATTTTTGCTTTAAAACATATTATGTACACTGCAGCTAGCTGTCGTTTTCTTGGTTGCTAGCTCTATTAATAAACTA
The DNA here is from genome assembly GCA_036025885.1 of Hypseleotris bucephala. NCBI lineage: Eukaryota > Metazoa > Chordata > Actinopteri > Gobiiformes > Eleotridae > Hypseleotris > Hypseleotris bucephala. The sequence goes on along the minus strand of JAVQKG010154857.1, from coordinate 7,015 downwards.
ACTAAAATACTGAAATGGAATCAGCTATGGTTAAAAATATATATTTTTATTGGAAAGATTGGTAATTACATAGAAATTACTTTAAAAATAACCATAATTACAACATTGTTTCATGTTTATTACTTGTTTATCAATGCACTATTACCATATTATTACCGAAGTAAAGTGCTACCAAATATTCTAGTGTTTGAACATGTTACCAACCAAATTCAAAACACTGATGAAAAGGAAATATTATATTTTAGAGATACTATGGGTTAATTTTTATAATTTATCCCATTCCTTGTACAACACATATGAACTGCTCAATTTAGAACACATTTAGTAAATAGTAATAGTTATTTCCATTGACATACAGTTGCATTCCATAATAGTTCTTGATTCAAAGATACACTAATTCTTTTGTCATATTGTCAACAGGTTTGAGGCACATTGCCATCCTGAAGCTAGTGGGTACAGAGGCACCGGATATGGGTGGAGTCTTGGAGCTCTACCCTATCAATGGTAAGAAGAACTTCCTCATATAACACTATGTATGTGAGGGCAGGTGAGGCATGTCCATGGTAAACACAGGCCTGCTTACTCAAACATAGCACCTCTATTTCTGCACACAGTGGCTTCTTTTATTCAGACTTTCGCTGCACACTTATTTGAAGGAGTTTACCTTAAAAACTGCTTCATTTTTCTAAACCTATGAATGCACATGTTTTATCCAGGGACTGCTACAGTTGAGCGTGAGAGCCTGTCGGGAACTCTGGTCAAAGACATGAGGAATTATTTCCAGATCAGCCCTGAATACTTCTCTATGCTGCTGGTGGGAAAAGATGGCAATGTAAAATCCTGGTACCCCTCTCCCATGTGGTCTATGGCCATAATCTATGACTTGGTAGACTCTATGCAGCTTCGGCGACAGGAGATGGCCATCCAGCAGTCACTGGGCATGCGCTGTCCTGAGGACGAGTATGGTGGCTACGGCTACCATCAGCACGGTTATGAACATGGATACCAGGACGGATATCATCAGGGCTATGGTTACTAATTGGCTGTAGCAATTTTGTCTTTCTTGTGTACAAAGCCAAGAGATACGTTTAATTAATGTTTTGTAGCACTTAGTGGAGGCCTAAAATGTTGCTTTCACCAGCCCACATTCAAATATTATGCAGTAGAAAAAAATGAACAGGTAGTTTGTAAATGTATAGATGGGACATACTGTACACAGAGGCCGCTTTAAACCAAGAAGAATGACCGCTTTCATTAATTTACCTCTGAATAACTATATTCATTGCAATCCTATAGATAAAGGCCCTAAAGTAAAACATGTACTATATATCACACATCTGATGCATTCACAGCACAGAGAAAAGTGTTATTTAAGTGTCTTCACTTCATTTCCATTTTGTAAAATATCTTTTGGTATACCATATTTTTTATTTATACTGTTTATTGTATTATATGACGAATAAAGATTTGCTTACTACAGATGCATTCTTATTGTTTTTATTATACTAATACTGTAAATAACTGAGCTGGTGGCCTTGAGCAATGGCATTCCTTTTGGGATACACTTCCACCTAGTGGCCAATAAAATAATTTGTTTTTACAAAAGGACAATTTTAATTAAATACAGATAATTTGTACAAAGACTTTTAGTAAATACATTTTATGGTTATATTAGCAGCAGTATATTGTTATAGTTGCATACATATTATGAACTATTATGTAACATTGTCATAAAACCAAAGCCAATCCATGGCACAAAACAAAAATACTTACGATTTCATCATTTTTATACAATCTTAAACATAATTCATTCTTGCACCATTAACTTTGTTTAATTTATTGACAAACCACAGGTTTATTGTGCATTGGAGTTCTAATCTACTTTAATTGTTAACCTAAAGTACAGTCCAAGTTTATGTGCAGATGCATTTTATATTTGCATTACACCAACACCAGGCACATTCATAGGAATGAGCATAGTGACAGCATTGTTCACCAGACAGGCACATTTATAAAACATAAAATAAAAAAAATAAAAAATAACATTGGCAAACATTTGGATCCCTGTAGTTTTGCCTCTGACAAGACTGTGCTACAAGGACTCCTCTTCTGATTCACTGTCTGTATTGGGCTTGGTCAACAGCTCAAGCTCCTCACCATCCTACAACAAACACATAAGAAAGATGACAAACAGTGAAAATAACAGACTAGTTCAAGAGAATTACGAAAATGATCAGTAGAAGTAGTATTGAAGTCCTCTTTCTAAATCCAATTGAGGGAATCTAATAATCTTATTAGGTGTTCCATGGTAAATCAATGTTTTGCTAATAAAACAAATTACATTAGAGAAAAGTGCTAATGCAATTTAGTGCATGCTGATGGGTGTTTTTATTTCCCTTACCCCTCTAGACCTCTCGAACACCTCTCCATTGATGACCCGGAGTTTTTCCTGCTGCAGGGTGTACTCTAGGTCTTTGGGTCGACTAGCGTTGTAAATAAATATGGCCAACAGGACCATAGGAGCCTGAAGGAAGAAGTCTAAGGAAGGTCGGAAATCAAAGAGGAAAAGGGAGAGGGCAGTGACCAGAACAGTGGTGATCTGTCCCGTCAGCACGTGGAACATGTTGTCTCTGAATTTTAGGATAAAGGCCACAGATAATCCCAGGGCAGCTAGAAGAGAAGACATTTTTTTTACTTTTGAAACATGTTTCACAAAGATCATTTTCAAAAGGCATATGTATGGCTTTTACAGTATGTGTGAAATGTGTAACCAAATAGTTACTGACCAGTGACCAGCACCAGACCCAAAGAGAAGGTGTTGTGTCCATAAAGTAAACCACAATGTATGGTTAATCCTCGTGCCTCACTGCCAAGTCCAAGTGTTAGACCATTAAACACCAGCCCAAACACATAACTACAATGAAAACATAGGACAGTGATGAGAGAATGACACTGAAAGTCCAGCGTCTTTAATTTCACATTTTCTTACAGTTTACTGTTCTGGATAAATATGCTCTCAGTGAGCTGGTCCCCTTCCTTTAGGATCTTTTCATTATAAATGTTGGCCATAGCAGAGATAAAGCACTGAAGTATAAGCAAGACATGACCCACTCCAAGAGCACGAAGCTGCTCAACCACCTTGTTCCTCCACTCCTGAGCAGGCAGCACCGATGCCCACGATTCACTGGCACTGAGTGAATAAAAAATAAAACCATGTAATCTACTGTAGTTACTTACTATATGCAGTATCACTGTTTATTAATAAGTGAATTATAACACACATAATATTACATTAAAACACAATATTGACAAGGGAGTTGTTACCTGCTGTTCCTCATTTGCTCTAGTAGCTGAGTGTAAAGTAAACAGGAGTTGGAGGGAGTGGAGAGGGGGTTTGCGTGAATCCCAGGTACAGTCATAGGATGCTGGTTTCCACCGGAGCCTGTTGTCAGGGAAACTATGGCAAGGAACAGAATAACCAGCGATGCCCATTGGACCCAGGACAATCGCCTCCTGAAGGTGAAAAGACTTGTTACATTAAAAGAATAAGATGTTGTTACTAAACTAATACGTACGTAAAAGTCCTTAACAAACCTACTTTAAAACAACTCTGAATAATACAGCTGTGGTCAGGATGACAAAGTTTGAGAACAACACTGCCATGGCCTGAGAACAGTAAGAAAGAACATATGTTTATTATGTTCTCGATATTAGAGATGTTTTAAATAAGGACACACATAACATGTTTTCTTAACTCACAGGCTGCAGATATGTCATCACATAAAAGATGATGATGTTGTCGAGAAAATAAAGGAAGGCAGGCACAGCCCACTTAAAAGAATTGAGGAGGGAGGCAGTGGAGGAAAACCCAAGCTCTCTGCACGATCGTCCCTCTAGAAGAACAAAACAAATGCTCAGGGTTAATTTTGGTCTTCCACAAACAAAACTTCTAAAAAAATATATGTTTTATATATTTTTTAAAATCTCATCTGAGTAACTGTACCTTGGACTATGACCCTAAAGGACATGATTAGACAGACGAGCAGCTTGAGTGCCTCAGCAAGGAGATTAACAGAGGCAGGGTGGAAGTCATACTTGTTCTCTGTAACCAGTATACAAAAGATGTTATATAAGTGCAATTGTGTGAAAATACTCTTTAATTAAAAATCTGTTTCTCACCAGCGTTGGCAGAGAACTTGAGCAGCAGGATGCGACTGGTGCCCAAGGTCACAAAGCCAAAGCCAAGAGCCAGTGTATAGGCTGAGGATCTTGAGCACAGTCTCTTGCAACATACCATTGCCCACACTGAAATGACAGGTTAGGGCACACGTTAAGGCACAATTTCACACATAATATTAACTCCGTCTACTGCATGATTATCCTCAAGTAAATTCAAGCAAAAAACAACACTAAATAGCCCAAATACTAAAGATAAGCCAGACAATCAGACAAGGAAAAGAAGGTGAAAAAAAATTACACCCCCGTCAGAGGAGACAATTATGTCTACTGAAATAATCTACTAGGCAATCATTTTCATTGAATGAATTTATATATACAGTATCGTATCAGATATAGCGTTGACCATAATCGGGTTACAGTAAATAAGTTAACAGCAGAATCAAAGTGTAAACAAAAATGTTAGCATCATTGTCCATCTGTGCCATCTGCTAAGGTAAACACAGCCTCATGGCTATTAATATCAATTAAAATCGTCGTGCGTTAGAAAATGTTTACAAAATCATATTGAAAAAAAGATCTGAATCCATACCTTTTAATATACTCTATTCCAACACATAATAAAATGCAGTAATACAGCAAAATCAGTGGACTTTAGTCAGTTCTGACAACCATAGCTAGCCTTAGCGCTTCCTGGTTTTTTTGCGCATGCGCATTGAATTCTTGCAAACATGATGAAGAAAGCGAAAATGTAGCCTAAATCTTGTGTGTAAACAGTTAGGGTACTTGGGGGCTTGTTACAGAGTAAACTGAGAATGTGTGACTTTCTAAATAGGCTGACATTAGACTGATTGTTGGCGAATATTTAATTGATGGACTAGGTGAGTTGACTAGAGTTGATTGAATTAACCTAAAAAGAGGTTTCAACCAAGATTACATTTCTATCTGAATTTGAATTATTTTTTTGGGTCTTATCAGTTGTAAAGGGTAAATCTTTTTTACCAGACAAGACGATGATTTAGAGTATTTTGTATTTTTTGAAGTTGCTCTTTGATTTTGTATTTATATTGCATTTTTTCCCTAGGACATTCTGATGTAATATTCCTGGATAAAATGCCCATTCCCAAAAAGTGAAGTTAGAGGGAAGTCACACACACCCTGAGGTAAAGCATGACTCACACTGAAGCACACACACATTTTCAATTAAAGGAGACACCAGTGAAATTAGACTGAGACACAGTTCATTGGCCTAGGACATAATGTTTACAATGCGCATGTGTGTGTTTTTGTGTCAGTGACAGATAAAACACCCAGCAGACTTCGGTCCAGACCACATTTTTGGGAACTTCAAGAACTAACTGGATTTAATCTGAATAACTTTTATAAATATGAGATTATTATGTGGAGATGTATGTCTCCAGCTGCTGGTCCTAACCACTGTTCTTTGTGCTAAGGCAGAGCAGCGTGGGTCCAAGGAGAGACGTTATTATATCGCTGCAGTGGAGATAGACTGGACCTACTCAGGCACTGAAGCTCAGAGGTAGGACTATTTTTCTATTTGACACATGCCTGTATTTCTAAGGCTGAGTGACATTTTTTATTTATTATTTTATTATTTATTAAAAAGGGACAATGCATATTAATTAATACCAGTACAGAATACTTGTGTAAATGTGCCAAAGTTAGGTTACAACTAATTTACATTATCTTTGGTCCAATGTAACCAAAGAGAATTACCTTCTGTATTTTTCAAACTGATAAATGGGTGATATATGTAAAATGAATAAAATAAGTGTTAGAAAATAAATGGACCATATTTATGTTTTTTTTTTAATATCACTGACTTTCTTTAAGCATAAAATTTGTCTCTTTGTGTTATGTTTTTTTTCATTGAGTACTGAATTGCTACATTTGAATCTGATTCGTGTTTTGTATTTTTCCATATTACTCAGGAATGGTCCGTCATATAAAAAAGTGGTCTTTCGAGAATATGAGGAAGGTTTCAAACAGGCCAAGTTGCATCCAGCTTGGTTAGGTAAATGTTGCATACACAAACACACGTCTCCATGGCTTTAATTAAAATAAACAGTTTTCAAGCACACACCCCACTTTTATAGGTCTCTGGTATGTCTATATGTTTTTAAAGCCTAATTCACTTTCTGGGATAAATTCCATGCTTGTAGTGCAAACGTATTACTTTTATTTTTTGCTGTAAATCTCTGTTACTATTTAGAAATTATAGAAAGAACATGAAGTGGTATTCTCCTGTGTCTGCCTAATTGTGCAATAACTGTTTATGACTGCATTTACATTTCTTACTGTACCCTGGTCATAACATCCCTTTCTTCAAAGTACAATAACAAACCACCACAAACCTCAAAAACTGAGTCAGAATGAATTGACATCACTTTTTCCAGTGTATCATTGTGACATCTTCAAAACAACCGTGTGTCTGTCTGTGTCTAGGTTTACTTGGACCGACATTGCGAGCCGAAGAAGGAGAGACACTGGTCGTCACTTTCAGGAACCTGGCGAGTGGAGAATATAGCATCCACCCACATGGCATCTCTTACGGGAAGCAGTCAGAGGGTGGGTATCCAGATGTAGATGGACTGGACAGCTGTGGCTAACATAAAGACGTGCAGGGTGCATGATGTTACGCTTCACCAAGTTGGGCAACTAAACAAATAAGGTTGTTTGTCTTTGTCTAAAATATTAACTAGACTGGTACTGAAGTCCAACCGGAAATATTAGCAGGGGTTCGGAAATCACTCTCTTCATCAAGATATTGTGGCATTTGTTTTTTGGGGAGATTGAAATTAAGTCCTTATTAAGATAG
>JAVQKG010154804.1:0-13007 GCA_036025885.1 Hypseleotris bucephala | reverse complement strand
AGCCTAAAAAGTTCAAGTGATATTAGTGTCAACCTACAATAAAATGTACTGTTGATATTCTAAACTAGCATTTTAGGGACTTTTTAAACTTGTATGGATGGTTTTTTAATTATTATGATGTTGTCCCAATAATTATTATGGACACAATTACTGTGGGTAACACTGTGGGTAAAATGCCTTGTTACTGTTAGTCTGACCAGACTGAACCTAAAAGCAGAACTGTTCAGGTGTGCATGAATCAACATGTTAGGGCTCACAGTCCAAACAGGTTAATTACAAAGACTACAGGTGAACCACAGACCAGGATGTAGGAATGTGGAAATAACAGTTCTAAAGAAAGAAGGTATCGGCCTATGTCTGCCTATGTCTGCCACGTGCTTGTGTCATGAGACAAAACACAACATGGGAAAAAAAATAGACTAAACTAAACACTCCACTTTTAATATGTAGAAAAGTTTACTCCAAATAGAACAAGAAATATGGTAGCCAAGGCCTGGAGCAAATCTTTGAATCTGTCCTTAAATCCACTGTATCACTACTATTCGGACTATTTTACCTGTACAACTAAAATGCATAATCAGGATACAGCCCATTAACTTCTCATATTATGTCCTATTTTTTGGTATTGTCTGTACTTGTTCTTCTCACTAAATGCAACTCCCTGTTTTCCTTGGAACTAAAATGACAATTATCTGTAACTAACACTTACTGGCTCTATATCCTTTACAGACATAAGGAAGGGGCTTTGACATGGATCATTCATAAGCCACAGTACCTTTATTGGCAGTCACATGTTCACTATCTGGATACAGCAGGATATGCAAAATAGGGAGTTTTATATGGCTCTGCTGAAAGAATTGACAATAGACATCATAGGTGACTCATTTTAGGCTAGAAAACATTTGAAGATAGACCTAAGATAATTTGTTATTTCAGAGTCAATCTACTGCCTCATAAAGTGGCCTGTAACTAAATAAGTTTGTGGATACGCTGATTGAAACCATAATGATTCTTTATAATCTATTTTTATTTTATTATAATTATTTTCATATTCTTGCCAAAAATCAGCTTATTGTTTATCCGGTGTAACGTGATCTCTAGTAAACATAAACTAGCTGATGCTGCAACTTTGCCTGACAATGTTATCCAATTGTTTTCACCAAAAGAAACCACCTTCCTAGCTGCTGTAATCTTGAATGTAGACCTACAACTATTTTAATTTGTATCTTAGTAATACATAACAGTTAGCCTGCTTCTTCCTCTTTAAACTGGTGAGTGTCACTATCAATCTTAAATGCAACTTCCTTCTTCTGTACAGTGCACCATTTATTTTCTACTCTACTTTTACTTTTACGCACCGTCACAGTCAGTCCACAGCAGATAGTTTGAGCTTGCAAAAGGGGGTGTCCTGTAAAACTACGCTTTATAAGCAGAAAAGCAAATATACATTCTCAGCTGGTTTGCATTCAGAGCCATCGAGGAACCGAATCTACTATGGGAAGTGTCAGGGAAGTTACTCCGCAGTTATCCACGTAGCAGCGCGCATATAGTGAGTTTGTTACCTTTGTAAAAACTTCTAGATCATCGTCTTCATCCAGGTCCAGCACGGGTCCAGAGTAGTCCGAGTTAGTCCCCAGGCCATCCATGGTCCACAGTGAGCCTCCGCTGACTGCACTCACCGCTGGGAAACTTCTGCCAACTCTCCCCGCTCCACAGACCAGCGGCGGAGCGGAAACTGAGCGCACGGATTGAGGATAGTGACAGGGGGGAGAGGTGCGTTTAGCGCTCTCTGCTGCTCCGGAGTGAGGAATTAGTGATATAGCCTATTATGAACGTTTAGAATTTTATTAGGTTGAATTAATGAATGAATGAATGAATGAATCAATCAATCAATTCATTCATAAGTTGTAGGCCTATACGTAGTAGGCCTATTGCAATACAGTATGTTCGGATCAAATCTACAGTAGACCAATAAGTACCAATTCAAATAGCTATTGTACGGAGTACGGAGGCTGTGGATTCATTTCTCGGGCCGGCTATGATCTCTGTGGAATCTGCATGTCCTCCCCGTGCATATATATGTTAAATGGTCAGTCAAGTCCACTATGTGCACTAAATTATCTAAAACAGTTCAGTGTATTCAGAAGTCTGCTGGGGCATCCCACAGGCATCCCACAGTTAAACTTGTGCAGACAGTAGAAAGTACAGTGCGCAGATGGAGCAGATGGATGCACTGTTCCTATTATCTGTAGTTACTGTAACTCCTGTGACACAGAGCGGCCACTAGATGTCCCTGTTGAACAGCCTCTTGGTGCATTGGATTTGTACACAGACGTCTTTTGAGTATATTCACTCTTAAAACACAGTGGTCAAAGGCTATCCAGTTGGGTAATAGTGATATTCATAAGGGTTAAGTTCTATTAAACACACAGGCACAGATCATACAGATATTTTATTGGACAAATTCACTACCTCCAAAAGGATCAGAGTTCTTTAGACTGATGTAAATCAATTGACCACTTCTCCTTTTTCACTTCTAGGTTTCAAAGTAGTTGGTACTAAATCTTGGTTTCCATATTCAGACACAGAGCTTTCAATGTGTTTGTAGGGTTATCTATTCATTAGTGTTTGCTTATGGACTGTGGATGACTAAAACTTATTCCAGCAAGTATCATTACCTTTAAGAATGGATAGTTGGTCTCAGGGATGACACTGATAGGCAGCAATTTACACTCACATTTATTCAATTTGGAAATACCAGTTCTCTCTACCCGTTTTTGGGGGTGGTATCTGAAGAAAACACTTGGTAACACAGGGAAAACACGCAGACTCCACTCAAAAGAGACTGTATATTAAGTGCACATCCAGGAATTTTAAGAATCTCCAAATTTCTGTGAATATTGTAAATGACACGAGAGATACACCATTCTCTTTGGTCTTTTTTAACATATTCCAATAAAGTGTATGATCCATTTGTGACAGTTCTCTTCACAATCAATGCAGTTTCGCTCCTGTCAATGTGCCATCACCGAAACATCACCAATTACTGCATTTCGGACAGCAGATAATCCATAGTCTTCGATCCTGTGTGTCCATCCTACAATAACAATTACCACTTCCCCTCAACGCATCCTTCTTCATGAGCTATCCTCGGCTGCATATGCACAAACACAAATTATCTATTCACACACTCCGCGGGACATCCTCTTTCTCCATTTAGGTTTTTCTTTCTAAATGCACACCGCCTGTAGCATTGCAAACAATTGTTCCACTTTTGGCATTTTTGCAATTCAAAATGATGCGAGCGGGGAATACAGAGAGGGGAGAAGTGAGAGGCGTAGATAGAAGAAAAGCCTTTCTATCACATCTGGCCTTTGCTGCTGTGCTTGCATGCATATTTCAATCTGATTACATATGTGCATTTATCTGTTCACCCGGAATGCTGCCTGCTAATTGTTTTGGCTGCACCCGTGTATAAGATCTATCTACATATGCACAAAAATAAAGCATCTTGGCTCGAAACCCCCTCCAACTCTGAGATCAGAGGCAGCTGTAATGGTTCCACAAAGGTCACGGGTTTTCTGTGGCGGGGATGTAACGCAGGGCGCGCTTAAAGGTCACCACGCCACACTATCGCATTATCTCCCTGCCATTTCATAGCAGTTTGTCTGTCTGATTGATTTTTCAAAATAAAGCGCACCTCCTCCTGCTTGTTGTTCCGAGGAGCAGGGCTTTTTCTTGCACACAGAGATGAGAGCGGGGGAGGGGCGGAGGAGGAGAGAGTGCACAGGTACTACCAGGCTACAGTTCACTGGGATATGTTGGTAGGAGGAAGTTAGGTCTACTCAAGTGCAGAGAGGATTTGCAATGAAATTGGTGCTAAAAAAATAAACACGGTATATGTAGGTGTCAGAAGATGGCTAATTACTTTTAGAAGAGAAACACATTTTGTCTTTTTTTCAAGGTTTTTTGATTATTTTTGCACTTCTAGATAAGCATTTAAAATGGTACTACTTTGGCTGCGGGTTTTGATCAGTCGGTAGAGGTTGTGGCCTAAATTCAGAGCTTGAATAACTCACCCAGACTCCAAATCCGGTTCCAGTTCCAGTTTGACAAATGTCCCTGTCTTTTCCCTGGTTTCCTATCGCCATACTTCCCAATCAATAAAGCTCAAATAGGCCCCAAAATTGTACAACTTTGAAAAGACATGTATTTTTTAGTTTCTTAGTTGCAATTTCTCTCCTAAAAAAGTTCAGATTTGGTGGATGTTATTTTAAGGCCCCCTTTCCCCTGCTAGACACGCATGTTTCAGCTACAATTATTTAGTGGCTCTTGGTGATTCCTGAAGAACACAGTTTCCTAAGGTTTCTCTATAGGTCAAAATTTATGTTTTGCGTTCCTGAGAAGGTCAGTCTCTCAGCATAGAAAACACAAATGCTTTCAAAGTCTCAAGATCTGAACACACCAAGCGTTAGCCGAACAATAGGATCAGCCACTCCTCCTGCTTCCACCAACAATAGCTTACGTAGATCAGCGCTATCAAACTGCTTTTCCTCACTGCCTGCTGCCATTAGCCTCCAGACCACCTCCATCACGCAAAACACAGCAAAAAAATTTAAACCAAATGGAAAACACTGACGTAGAATGTTTGGACCGTTCCACATCCAAAATGGCTAAAGTAGAAAAGCATTACTGACAATTATGGCACAACTCCCGCGTTTGTCCACCCCTCCACCCCCCTCCCTCTTCCCGTTCCCATCCATCCGTAATGCCCAATGAATCGCTCTTGTTTCGGGAAATTGCCGCTAACCGTGGCAGGCAGCTCCAAGCACTTAAGGACAGGCAGACACGGAGAGAATAAATGGGGGACTTGGCCACCTGGATGAATACAGCGACTCAACAATTAAAAATCAATTTAGCGTCAAAAAGCTTTGCCGTCTAATTAGCGGCGCCGCGGGCCAGTGGGGCTTTCTGCTACCCCCAGCCTCCCACCAACCCAAATCCAAACCATTGTATTGTTTTTATCCTCGACTTACAAGCCCACATAATGATAATGCGCTAGTAAATAGTCTATTATGCAGTCGGCCTCGTAAAATGTATTTGCCAAAATGGAGGGGACATTAGGGGTGGATTCTCGGCAGGTGCGGCATGTTCGGAACCAGGGATTGCGATGACCGTAACATTGTGTCATGGTACATTGAAACACAAATACATGGATGTGGTTTGAAAACATGGTCATACTGTATTGACTGCTTTTTCTACAAATTCTTGTAAGTATCAAAAGTTGAAAATACACAAAGATAGAAAACTAGCTAAACCATTATGAACTTATATCTCTTAAAGGTGCAGTCTGTAACTTTCCAAAAATTTAAATTCAAATTGAAAATTGCTTAAAACTGACTATCTGGCCCAATTATATGATTTAAAGTAGGGTGTTGAGGCCAGGGAAGGGACTTAAAGGAAACTCAAATATGATTGGTCAAAGTAGTACCCCACTAACTGTAAATTGAGAGGCCAGCAGAAGGACAAAAGTAAAATAATAATTATGAACAATATTTTACATCATAGAACAGAGTTAGATTTTCTAAACTTTTTTATTTTAGGGCATACTACACCTTTAATCGTAATGAATCCACTCAAATGTATTCCTTTCCGAAACTTTTGTGGTTGGAGGAAGTATCAAGCATTAGGTAAAAAAATCTACATCAGAAACTTCAGATAAACAGCTGGCTAGTGCACCTGGTCCACGTGGATTGGCAACATTGTGATGTGGTGCGGGTTTTCAGTTTCCTCAACATAGATTAGTGGATTCTTGTTTCGTAAAAGTTCCTGTTGCAAGTTTCTCATCGGCCTCTTGCCAGTAAGGTTGTTTGAACATTTCTTGGGCAAACAAGTTCATCTTGAATGCTTGTCTATCTATGTATGCCTCTGTGTATGCCCTGTGACTAACTGTTACTTGATCAGGGTAGTTTCTACACTTTAGTTTTTCACCGTTATTCTTTGGTGTTGCTGTCTTTTCCCAATGAGGTTGTAGGATCAAATATGGGGCAAAGTTTGATTGGTCATCTGTCTGTGATTGCCTGTGTCCACCCTACGACTACCTGTACCTGTGAGAGTGTAGTGTAAACGTTACTATAGGTAGATAGTACATTGCCAATCTTCTATATCAAAAAGGTGACTATCTACATTGAAATAAATTGTTGTGATTACAATTAGTTACCCCGTCTAACCTTCTTGAAGCCTTTAAAATCTTATTACATGTACTGTATTTGTTGAAAAGTCAATAGGGAAAATAAAATATACTTCTGGAAATGGAGACACAATGTTGCGCTTTATAGTCCCTCATGCAGGTGGTAGGCACACTGCAGTTTAGGATCATTCTTGGACCATGTGGCCAGAAATGTGATCACCAGATGTTTGGTTGCATTTCCTCCATCTCACCAATCCAATCACCATAACATTTGTTGATTTGTCTTGCTTTCTCAGTGATTTGTTTTAGGGAACTATAAACTCCAAGAGAAAGGCATTCATTAAGAGGTTGAAATATCATTTTTAATTGTAATTGTGATCAAGCAAAACTTTGAAAGCGATAATGTACAGTGGTCTAAATTCGTTTTCTTTTTCGTCTCCTCACCAGTATCTTAAGTCTAACTGTTAAAAGTCCACAGATTTCTTCCTAATTGGAGGGAGCGTGGGTTTGGGACAGACAGATGGTGAACGCCACCAACATTTTTCCAACTATCTCTTTTTAAAACACCCCAAATGTTCAAGCAGCTGACATCATTTAATTGAGCTCAATCATAGTTGTATCAGAATAAATCTCTACCCACTGGTTAATAATGTACCGTATGTACTCTGATCCTAAAGCCAATGTACTGTTTGTAGCCAGTGTAGTGATAGAGCCCCTAGTGTATTTTCTCCTCTTTTCCTAGTGCATATATTGGTTAACACAAGAATCTTTGAATGCCCTTGATCAAAGAGTAAATTGTGTACATATAACAACCTTTTTTCCATGTCCTCCCTGTGCTACTGTGAGTTCTCTCTGGGTACTACTGCCTTTTCCCACCATCCAGACATGCATGTGTTGGGAAAAACTTTAATTGCCATTAGTGAATGTGTTTGTCTCAGTGTCAGCCCTGCGACGATTGGCCATTCTCCAGGATATATCCCACCTAAGGCCAATTAGTTACTGGGTTAGGCTCAAGACACCTGCTAAAAGATTATTGAATTGAAAGGGTACATTTTAGGAGCAAGTCAAAGTCCTTTTTTGTGATTTATATTACAATCAAATGATCCTACAATCAGGGAATGGAAAGTTAAATGAAGTAGCTGTTGTGATAACCTGCTCTCTCATCTTACATAGTGATAAAGGAAACAACAGCAAGTGGTCAGAGTTGTCTTTAGTATCCACATAGGTACAAAGTAAAGGGGATTAATAAGACATTGTGATATAATATAAAGCACCAGCACAGACTGATAGATGCTGCATGTGTCTGTGGAGGTGTGGCTTTCGGAGCACTGACCTGTGAAATCTCATTAAGCTCAGACTCGGCTCACCACGCCAAAATACACATTACTTTTCAATTAGCCATAAATAACCGGGACCAGAATCCGGCTGAAGTTCAGAGATAACAGCCGGAAAATGAAGACATGCTCCTCACTCCACATGGAATCTCCAACTGGGAATACTGTCAGGACTGCTATCAAAACGCAGGATAAAAACCAAGTATATCAAAGCTGCACTACCTGAGATTTTTACTTTGTATTTAAGCAAAAATAATTACACAGTCAATATCAAACCAGAAGTCATTACTTTGAGACCCTCTGTGGGCTGTATTATAAGGGTTTTTGTTTTAGAGCAAAGGTATACTTATTTTCAACCAATCACATACTTCCACAGAACTAGAGCTCTCCGATTGGACAATGTATGACTTTTTAAAATTTTAATTGTTTAAATATTGTTCTATTGTATTGTCATTGCATTTTAGTCATCATCAAGACACACCTTTTTCACATACAATAATGTTTAGGGTTTTACAAAGTGTAATTGACCAGTGAGTGTAAAGCCAGTGGTTCATTGCTTCCTTTGCTAATCCTTTCCACAAGTGACCAGAACACAGCTTAAGATCCATCTAGTCTTTTAACAGTCCTTCTAAACCATGTCCCCTGGTAGGTCTGAAGAAGCACTGAGTCATTTTGGCCATTTTAAAAGCCTTACAATCTGGTTTCAATCTGTCGCCATGGAACCTTGTAAGGATAAAGTCTCATTATGCACACAAATTAATATCTCTGTCGCAATAGTTTTGCAATTTTCAGAGTTTTTTTTTCTTTTTTATCAAAATCTGTGTAATGTACAATATGCTTAGCTGTACATTATGTTAGTCAGATATTCTCAATAGGAACCACTACTATGTTTGAGAGAGACTGAAAAAATGCAAGTCCTTGAATCCAACTCACAGTCAATTCTCAAGACATATATTTGGACAGCATAAAAACATAATAATCACAGAAACACCATATCTGTGGGTTTATATCCCAGACCGAAAAATAAACGTGTGTGCATAGGGCTGCACAATGTGTTGCAGAATTGTGCTTATTGCAATATCACCAAAATGAAAAAAAAAGTTTAATTTAGTGATTTTCTTAATTTAGGCCTACCCTGGCTTTGTTTTATTTCTTGTTTAGTCATAAAGGCACTCTGATGGACAGAATTTTAATAGACTTGATTGATGTGTAAGGAGTCCCTCTAATGAAGCTTTGTTTTTTGGATGAAATATTCTGTGGTGTTTCTAAGTTTTGATTTTGCAATGTTCAAATGATCAAAATATTGAACAAATATTGATATTGCAGTTTTCCACATAATAAATGTCAAATGTTTTTCTTATGTTCTGCAGCCCTGGTATTTACTTCTTGCCTATTTCCTCTCGTTATTGACCGCATGCAGTGCCCAGTAGTCCAATCTTTCCAACCTTATTTGTAACAGAAATAAAATGACGTGTGATTTCTCTCATATCACTCATAAACCCTGAGCCTTTTTACTGCAAATGGGCTCCATATTGCCGAGTGTCAGAGGCTAATCTCGCGGAGGCTGCTGACTCACAGGATTATTGGCGGGCCACTGTTGCGGAGGATTAGGAGTGTTGTGAGTGCCTTCTCCCTAATGATCACCACCCCATCCCCAGGCTCTTCCATTAACTCCAGCCCCACAGCCTCCAAGGCCAATCCACTCGTCCACCTGCTACCTGCCCAACATTAGCATCGCCCACCTCCACCATCTGCCTCCCTCGCAATAGACAACCCGCTCTATTTGTGTCTTTGGAAATTGAAATGAGTTTTAAATGCATGTTAATCATTCCATGTGTCCTTGGAGCGAGATTCTTTGCTGACAATGGTTGAATGCTGGCATGAGAAAAGCAGTAGTAGCCGAGATCAAAGTCTTTCATTCATTTTCTCTTGTTTTTGCTTGTGGGCGAATGCTGGGTGCTATTTCAGCAACTGTTGGCCTTAAGTGGGTAGTCTACACACAGAACAATGGGTATTTAGTCACTGGGCTGACACATAGACAGCCAAAACATTTAATCTGATATTGGCTTAACATAAGAAAAGCAGTAGTATAACTGAAATCAAAATCTTTCATTTGTTTTCTCTCCCTTTTCCTTATTAGGGGGGTGCCTGATGAGTGCTATTCCAGCAACTATGGGCCTTAAGTGGGTAGCCTACACCCAGGACAGTGGCTACTTAGTCACTGGGCTGACACATAGACATACACAGACAGCCAAACATTGAATCTGACATTTATTCACTAGGGTTTTTTCTCTGAGAGCATGAAACACAACATCAAACAAAAAATAATAATGGAAAAACCAAAGCTGGAATTTCAGAAAATTTGTGGTGCTTCAAACAAATAAGCAGTAGGCCACCATTTTCCTTTGTTGTTGTTGTTGTGTGTGTTCTTTGACTTGGGTGTATGTGCCAAATATAATGACAAATTGTATGTTAGAGAATATAGCTAAAAAACAAATTGCAACACTTTAAAACAACTAATGTAATTTGAGCCTAAAGTGCTGGCCTGTGTACAGACTTTACCCATTGCTTACAGTATTATGGTAGATACAGCAATATGAATATTCCAGTGAGCCACATAGAAGAATTCACTAATTCTTCTTTGTCACAGTCTTTTTTTAAAGATAGAAACATCAGTATTTTTTTTTTTTTTGGGGCCACTGTTTAGCTCGGTCGGTCGAGTGTGCGGCCCATATGCAAGAGCCAACAGTGCTTGTCCCGGCGTTGTGAGTTTAAATCCGGCTCAAGACAGTTTGCCGAATATCACTCCCCACCCCCCAATGTCTTCTCCCTAATTTCTTGTCAATCTAATGTCCTATCAAATAAATCCAAAAATGGCCAAAAAAAATATCTTAAAAAAAAAAAAAAGAAAATATCAGTATATTTTAGTTCATGTAATCTATCTGGTTGACAGAATAAGTGTCCACATCACAAAGAGGATATGAGTCACACTGCATTAGATCACTTCATTAAAGAATAGCCCTGACTCAGCTCTTCACTTCCACACTTCAGCTGTCTTCAGGGAGCCCACTGTGGATTAGACCACCACAACACAACTAATGCATAATGGGCCTTAGTCAGTCAGATCAACCATATTCTATAGGCTCAATATCCCATTTGAGTTGTTACATTATACATTTTGTCTCTTCTCTATAATAATTTCTTTACCTTTTCACTAAAATAGTGATTATACTGTTTTATTAATTACATATTACGGGGTTGCAGCTTAGTGGAGCATTGTCCTGTAACTGGAGGGCTGGCAGATTCAATCCTGCCCTACTGTTGTGTTCATAGGCAAGACACTTCTTCTGTGAATGAATGTGGTTGTTTTCAGAGAGGCTGTAGCTTTCGCTTCTTGTATAATCGCTTTGTTTTGTCAAGGGCGCTGGCAATGAAACCTTATGGCTTACAGAGGAGGAGAAATGACAACTAAAGAGCTAATTCAAGGTATAGGAAAGTAATTATGCAAAACAAAAAAGTCAAAGAAAACCACTGAGGGATGCTTTTTATGAGAAAGCAACATAACAACACTGTAAAAAGCTAATAAAAGTTAAGTAATTAATAGCCCGTCTTTAATCCTTACTTACATACTTCTTATAATGTAATATATCCCCCACTTTCCTTCAGCGTCTCTGTCTTCGAGTTCTTGTGAGTGAGCGTTGAGTAGGTGGTAGAGGAAAGCCTTGCCACCTGGCCGAGCGTACAGGAATCCACATTAGCCCCCCGTCGCGCCTCCTCCCTCCTGCATCTAACCATTGCTGTAATTGTCATGGAAATGGTGTGTTTATGTCACAGGCAGGCGGCAGGCTGGATATGAGCACCTGTCGCTTCGAGACGGATATAAAAAACAAAAAACATTTGCAATTCCTCGTAATGAAGTGTTGACATTTTGTTACCATGTTGCAGGTGTGCTCTGCTTGGTTTAAGACAGTTACAAGCAATTTACTGGAAATTCATAAAGCTGAGGAATCAATGTGAGGCTCGGGGTAAGTATTGAACAAAAAGTTGTGAATAATAACTAATACATTTCTTTACTTGACATGATTAATTCGAGGCTTTAATTGTAAGGGAACTGTACCATTGTAACAAGTGTCAGCACATTTGAGTTTTATAAGATGTCCAATGGCTCGCTGCAGATTTCTCACATTAATTCAGAAGGGACTATTACATATTGCTACTAAGAAGTATAGCTAAACATGGATTAATAAGACATGATCCCTGTGTAACTCAATAACTCTGTTCATCCTTTAGTAAGTGGACAATGTTTTTTTACAAGATGTTAAGCTATAGTCTGGAGGTTTTCTAAAACAAGAAGTTGTATTTAGAATTTACTATATGACCTGTGATTTAAAAAATATTAATAATTTCTTGCTTTAGTCCGTCTTCTCGCCTCTATAGCAACATCAAATCACAGTTTGTGGGTTACCTTTCTAACCAGAAAGTAGTCAAGTTGTTGAGTGGTGTTTTAGCCCACACTTACTCTGATTTGATGTTGCTATAGAGGGACTAAAGTAAAACCCACACAAGCATTTTGACATTTTCTTATTTCAGTAAACCTCCAGACTACATCTTCCCCTTTCTCACATTTTGGAAGCCTGAGAAAAGAGGGCATATTTTTTGTAACTTTGAATCACCATTTCACCAAGAAAACGTTACCCTGAATGTTTGACTGTGAGTTTGTTCAGACCAAGTCGTTTGAGCGTCAGGCCAAATGTAAGCAGACACTTACCTGATCCACAGTAACAAGCTGCTAACTTCTCTATGTGCTTGGACCAAGGCAGTGTCGACAGCAGCCTAATGATCAACGGTCCGGTCGGCTTGAGGAGCACCAGAGGGGCTCATTAGTGGCTACATGTGGCCACGCTCCCGTTCAACTCACAAACATGCAAACTATTCTCCCGGGAAGCATCATCATCAAACAGTGCTCTGTCCTATAAGGCTGTCTTACAGTGATCCTGAAGAAGCATTCAAGTTCCAACGATTCAACTCAGCAGACATAGGGGAGCAAGGTGGCACCAGATTTTAAGTTCTGGTACAGGCCTATAAAGTGCTGAATAGCCATGAAACCAAGATGGACACAGGACACAACAACAATATGTGCTTGGGCGGGGATTCAAACCAGCTACCCTCTCTTTGCAGGGTGGTTTGCCTTCCTATTTTGTCCTAAAAGATTTAGCCATGTAGCACAAGTCTGTACTGTTAGCAGAATAGTGTCTGTACTCTGGAGGTTTTTAAAAAATAAGAAATTGGTTTGAAATATGTTTCAACAATAGTAGTTGAATATAAATCCAGGGACAACGTTCACCTTTGATCAGTGCCAGTGCCATTTGTCTACTTTCTGCATCAGAGATAAACCCAACATTGCATTTATACAATTATTAGGGGAACTTATTCTTATTCATGAGATGTCTAAGTTAGATGTTATGAATCCTTGTAAAAATATA
>JAVQKG010154796.1:0-12567 GCA_036025885.1 Hypseleotris bucephala | reverse complement strand
GATCACTAGTTTCATCAGTTAACCAAGTCTCTGTAATTGCAATAACTTGGTATGTGGATGTTAACGATTTTAAACACTCCTTGATTGGATGTTGTTAGATTTTCATTTAGGTATATTTCAGTGCCCTTCAATTTTAAGGACTGTTTTAACAGCTCCACCTTGTGCTTTTGGTTGGTAAACTGAATCACTATAGTTGGCTTGGTTCCTTGACCCTTGTTAGGAAATGCATAGCAAGTGGATATATCTTGTTTCTCCACCTTGATGTTTTTGCTGCTGAAAAAATCCAAAAGTGGTTTCTCAAGTGTTTGAAGTTCTCCTGGTGGAGCATCCTCACCCTCATTCCCTCCAGCTGTCACCCTGGCATAGCTGCGGTGTTTAGTCTCCAAACCAGTGATAACAACATCTCTGGCCCGGGAGAGTTGCTCCAAGTCATCTATCTTCTCCTCCAGTTGTTCAATCTTCTTGTCCTTTTGGATTATTTTCTCATTCAGTATTTTTACATCATCCATTAGGCCCATGATGTTAGCTTGTTGTGTTGAAATCTTAGTATGCTCCCCACTCATAAAGTTTAGAGATTTTCTTATCTCTTTAAGTTCCTCAGCCAGCTTTTTAGTAGTTGTTGCCATCTTTAAGCAGTTTTGGATACAAAGACAAATGTAGCAAGTAACTTTGATGACCAGGTAGGTCAACATGTAGTATTTGCAGGTTTGAGTAGGCCTTGAGTGAGTCCTCTCAAAATACCTTTGTCAATGTCCAATATTGATACAATATTCCCAGAAACAGTACATTTGCTCTTACTGTACCATCAGCAATGTTGTAACACTGACAGATGGCATTCAGTTCTGGTGATTTTTGATGGATTTTAGAGAGTCATTGAGTAAGACATGCATCCGTGGCCATCTTGGATCCTCCTCCAACTTTCCAACTAGTGCCATCAATTAGGTGGCACAGAGTGGTAGCTTCAAACAGTTTAAAATGTAATCAGTCATATTGAGGTTACTGGAGCTTAGCTGTGTTTCTAAAATCTCAAATCAGTTAGTTAAATCCAATGTCTTCTTTAATTTCATGCTCAGACTGAACTTTTTCTTAAGGTAGTGGTTGAATAGGTGTAACTAATAAAGTAGCCAGTAAATGCATGTTTATTTTTGTATCCCAAACTAACTTGTACTTTATAGAACCATTTCTGGAAGATAGAAATGGCTCTAATCAGATTCCCCTGACCTTAAAATGATATGATACGGTGTGAAGGGAGAATAACTTTAGCTTGCTCTGTCACACTGTAAAAGTAATGCTTTTTGGTGCCATCTAAAATTGGGTCTTGGTAGGGGTGTTCAAAATCAGATTTCTAAACCAGGCAAAAAGACTTAAAAATACTTTTTTTTTTAAAATACCGTGTAAAAATGTTGTATTGTTACATTGGTCCATAATCCAGCTTCTTTGGTTAAGCAGCCATTCAGAAACAACAATAGCTCTGCGCACACACTTCGCTGCTACGCCAAGTGACCTGTGACAGCCTCTTTGAGCAGATTGTATCCACTACACAAACGTCCAACAAATATATTTCATTATGGCTGGCAGGGATTTTCCTCAAAGAATAACCTCGACCACAGGGTGAAAAGTCTCGTTCTGCTTGAGAAGAAAAGGATCGGACCCAATCCAATCTTGTGCAACAGCAGCAGCCACGCATCTATAGCTACAGAGTGACTAGAAAGGTTTATAGTTTATATGGCTTCATTGGGAAGTAACTTTGTAGCTTAAAGGGACATTTTTAAGCATTTTGAAATTACTGTGTTGTTTCAGTCTAGAGTAGCATTTGGGGTTTATTTTTGCATTGTAATACTTAAAATTTTCTGCTCAGATTTGGTGCATGCCCCTTTAAGGCCCTCTTTCCCCCTGCTGACCACACCCACTTTTAGATTTCAGGTTTCTTCACATAGAAACAAAATTGAATTCCAGGTATGTTTATGACAAGGAAAGAACATAATATGGGGCTGGAAGCTATATAAGAAAAAGTTGAGTTACCATAATAGACTCCTTTTAAATTGAGTTTGTGTTGTGTACTTCTTCAAATGCAAATGATCACCAAATTTGAATTTCCTGATTTAACATGGACAGAGAAATCACACAGCAGAGCTAGAAGCACAAAATGTTAACAGGAACTGATCAAATTTGAATGCTACCTTTATCTGTTGAGACTCAATTAGGTTTATTTAATTAGGGCCTAAACGAGCAGAAGCAATGGCTGGAGTTTGTCAGACAAGTCATTACACGCAGGAGGTGAGAGTCTGTATTAGGAGCACAACAGTGAAGTGTGCTGAACAAATGTCATTGTATATGTCATTGTGATCATTAAAGGGATTCTATAATGCTAATTCAATTTATGTGAGCTTCTTTTTTTTTGGTTCATCTTATACTGTTGCTTCCTCGTGTTGGATGTTGCATTTTGTTTTGTTCATGCATGTTTGAGATCTTGTATGCCGAGTTGCTGACCTTGCCAAGAGCTGAAAATGCTTTGTTTCATCTTTCTTTGAAGATAGTTGAAGAATCCACACCTTGCTACACTTTTTCGTTGTTTCTACTTTATATTGGGTTGGAAGAGTCTAGCAGGGGGAAAGATGGCTTTCACACAGCTGTTGGATGACCTGATGTGATTTCACTTATACCCATATTTCCTCTGAGTGATCAATAGATATAATCTCCTAATGGTTTTTGCGTTTATGTCCAAGCCTTATGTCATCATCTAAAATGTGCAAGCTAAAGAGTTTTCTGAGCCAACGTCCCCTTTATACACATTGCACACTTGGCACTGTATAGTCATATGGCCTGATATCCTGGCAGCAGCTAATGTGTGCAAATTGTCATTGGGAGTCTTTTTATACCAGGCTCCGCTGCTCAGCACTTCTTGGGAAGGTGACTTCAGCATTTCTCCCTCCTCCATCTCATTTAGAGCGTAGATCCATTGTTGAATATACAGTATAGGGCTGTAAAGCAGAAACTGCCCTTGTCTTAACTTGTCCTTGAGATTGCAGATCTCAGCGAGGTACAATAAGGGAATAGGACATTTAACAAACCCTTTTTGTTACAGCTTTTATATATATATTATTGCCACTGCTTCAGGCTATTATTTTGAATTTGAATAAATGCATTACCTGTTTTTGACAATTTTTGATAGTATGGAAACCAAGGAACAACTGATTAATATAGTACAGTACAGTATGTAATGTAAACTCATGATTGCAATAAATTAATTTCTAAAATATTTGACAATTAGTTATAACCTATTATATTAATGAGTTATATAAGCTCCTTATACATAGAATATGGATGTGTTAGTGCAATAAAACTGTGTCTAACAACTTTGACACCAACCAGCATTAATCCAGGAACCCCAAAGTGATCATTGACACCACAACAAATATCCTGTTAACTAAACTGCTAAACAGTGTAGAAAACAATTCTCTAGCCCAAAGTTGATAAATTCTTGTATTATTTACTTAGAAAACTTGTCTTAAGACTTACACCCAACATGCAGTAGTTTCAACTAAACAATGATTAATCTGATTTTGGGTTCTTGGTCTTGTAAGGAGAAACGGTGCAGCAGCTCCTTTGACGTCAGTTGTTAATCACGGGTGGCTAGCAAATGTTTTCAATCTCCCTTTATTTATTATCACAATAGTAATTCACTTTGTAGTAAATGAGTCAGAGTTCTGAGAAATGTAGGGACATGGAGGCCGCTATAGTTACAATTGTTGTTAAAGGGGCCATATTATACCTTGAGATTTTTTTATTTTTTGTCGTCAGCAATTCTTGTTTTGTAACTTAATCTCTTGCCCCCTCCTCCTTACTACTACAACCAATGCAATGGAAAGTAGTAACAACATGGGGTTTCTCCACTTATCTACAGGACATACCATTTGTTTTGTTTTGAAGATCAGCTTCTCAGATGTATGTTTTGGCAGGAAAGCAAAGATACTGTATATGGTAAAAAAGCAATGGAAAGTCAAATTATGATAGGACCCCTAAGTTTTACATAGGAAAAGTTCTTTGATGTCATGACTTTCCGGCCATTCTAGATGAGCTTTAATGCATGAAATAGCTATAAATTATGTTTAAAAAATGACTGGCTTCTGCCGGCCAGAAACCTTTGTAACAGCCCATTGATTTTAAATGCTCTGCCTGAAGTCCTACCTGCTGGCTGTAGTGGGAGTTCAAGGCTAGCATCACATAGCACATGCCGTTTTGTGTCAAAGTGCCCTTTGCACACTTGACCCTTGTCCTACACATTTTGTTTCTCACAGCATCATACTTCATATTTCATTAACACAAGAAATGCAATATTTAATTAAAAAGTCTGCTTTTGTAAGCTTGTGTGTTCTCTTTGCTAAAAAGGTTCCGATTAAGTGCATATTTGTAACCAATCAATAGGTAGAAAAGGTGAAACCAACTGTTTTCAGAGTATTGATTGAAGATTACTTAAACATGTATAAAAAAAAACTAGATACATAAAATGCTATGTTTTTAACAAGGAAACAACTGTTTTTTTTACAAGCTGACCATAAATGTAGCACTGTGCCTTTTTTGAAACACATGAAAAGAGCTCCACTATTTGCATTTCAAAACAATGAAACATGCCTCCCTTTTGAGCACAAAACAGAAACCTTATACTGTAGAATGATTTTTCTTTTCAAATTATGATCTTTATATCACAATATATTGCAATTTCACAGGAGTTGCTTTTCAGTTCGCATGGTTTGTCACATCCAATTATTACATTCAACACACATCTATGCTTTTGAGGCCTGCTCGCAGCTATTGTGTTTGATCACTTCTGAATCATTGTTGAATCGACTGACTGACTGTTCGACCTTGAACAGGCTAAAGGGAGTTTGAACATAGTTATTTCCAAGCTCCCTCCTTCCTTTAATAGCAGGCAATAATGTGCAGTTAAGAAATGCTCTGTACACTCCCTGACCACTTTATTAGGAAGACCCACTGAGCTGATTGTGAGCTCAAGCAATTAAATCAACCAATAAATTTAACTATGCACTATATTCAAGAGAAAAAAAGTTCAAACCAAGCATTAGAATGAAAAGGAAAATATGTGAGTTTGAAACCTGGTGTAGTAGTAAACATTGTATTATTACATTTTTTTTAAGTTTACATACTGTAAATCTAGCACACAGAATAGTTTGAAAAATACACTGTCTACAGTGAGTGGCAGGCAAATCTTAACACTGATAACCACTCATAAAAACAGCATCTGCACACACCATTTCTGACCACAAAACATGAAGCAGGGGGCCACAGAAAAAGACGACCACACCTGGTGCAAATTCATTAGCTACAAGGTCTCCCTAAAAAGTTGGCCAATTAGTGTATGCATAAAACAGTTCAACCTGGGACACAAAGTTGCGCTTCAAACTTTTGCAGTTCAGTATGAAGTCACTCATTTGTAATACAGTCTATTTCAGAAAAGATTTATCCACCGAGCTGGTTGCCCATGCCAGATACCCAAAAGCATTGTTGGAAAGGCGCCATGATTGTCGTTTGGCTGCGCGCGGGCTACGGCATCTCAAAGCTGTTTCCCGACTGATGTCTCCTCATGAAAATTTAATGAACAAAAGTGTATTTCCAAAAAGGTGCTGTTTACCAGAGTAACGAAAGACACTAATTAGGCGTATCACAACAGAGGAAGGAAGAGTCAAGGTGTGCATAAACCTCAACTCGGAAGAAGTCAGTCTTGTTTTGCAAATTAGTACCGAACATTACTCAGAGGAAAGCACGTTCTATGAAGTTAGACTATACAACTAAGTTCTCCAAAAGATCAAAACTTACTAGCAAACAACATGCCTCAAATGCAGATATTCAAATTGCAGAGAGACACATTGCAACTGGCCAGCTTGTTTTAGGTTGTTATGGAATGTTTAAAAGTGAAACTCAACTAAGTATTAACTTTCTGGAGGCACTGTTAAGTTTGGAACTTTTGGGGATATTGTGTTATTCCGTACCTGGCATTACTGTATATTCTATTATCAGAGGTCCCAAACCCAGATAAATAGATAGCGTTGTGTAAGGAAAGACATCATTTAGTGATGATGGTAAATACCAAAATTGCATCTTTAGCTAAGCAGGTCAGGTCAGTTCTTTCTTGTTCATTGAAAATGTAAAATCACTGTAAGGGCTCATTTGAACTATGAACACCATAGTCCAAATGCACTCACCAAGTAAATGTACTGACTATTAAAGCCCTGAGCTTGAGGCAGAGCTGCTTCTGGCTTTGTCTTCTGAACAATGACATTATCTTGTCTGGTATCTCATCTTACACAACACAGCAAAGCCACCTGCCTTCATCAAACAACATCAAAGCTACACTTCACTGAATACATGAAGCTGTTGCTCTTTTCACTCAGCCATTAATCTCTATGTCTCTCTGTGTGTATTTTCCAAATACTATTGTCATTTAAAATCTTCTCCCTGTCACAACGAACAAAAGTATACCGATCAAGAACAACATTAGTACCACTGGTGGAGTGAATAACACGCATTATCTCTTCATCATAGCATTTTTTAGAAACAAGAAAACGTTTGACATATAGTGATGGCTAGACAACTGGGTCAAAGCAACCCAAAAGGTGCAGCTCTTATGGGGTGCTCTCAAATGTCGTGGATAAAAACAAAAACATTGATATATTGAGTAGAGGCCGTCCCATGTGGTCTAATAGAAAAGACAATCTAGCTAAATTTTCTAAAGACGTAGGTGATGGTTGGAAACATTCAGAATATCATATTTTGCTTAATTTTGTTTTTCAAATTTTCATTTTCAAAATTATACTACAAGACAATACTTACTCTTCTGCTTTCTTGTTCTTATCTTTATGGGATCCTTCTAAGAACTACAATCTTGCCTGACTTAACTTGTATCATGTCTTTCTTCTTGCAGAGGATCAATTGCCCTCTGGTTTCCCCACCATAGACATGGGCCCCCAGTTAAAAGTGGTGGAGCGAACTCGTACCGCCACCATGCTCTGTGCCGCCAGTGGCAACCCTGACCCGGATATCTCGTGGTTCAAAGACTTCCTCCCCGTCAATACCACCAACAACAATGGCCGCATAAAACAGCTCAGATCAGGTAGGTGACCACACTCAAAGTTGTGTTTCCAAAACTGGTTATTTCTCTATCAGATCCTGGTGTCTCCTCCGTTCTTTCATTATTTTCCTCCTCCCATGATTTAACGTTACATTTGGCTTTTAATTTTATAGGTAATGGCATTGTTTCTACTACTTCCTGTCCTCCTTTCTGTACTTCCTGGTGTGTGTTGTCCGTCTTGTCTTCCAGTATATTGTTATGGCCTTCAGGCTTTTGGAATGTTGCCCCCTGTTCTGTCCACCACTGGCTTCAGCTCTCTAACTTTTGCCTTCATTGCTCACTGCTGTGACATTTTGTAATAAATTCTGTTGCTTTTTACGTTGTATTTTTTTTTATTTCTTTCCACTGCGTTGGTGCAGTGTTTTTGGATCCATTCTGCCATTTATTATGTTTGTTTTGGGAGTTAATAACCAACATTCATGCATAAGAATGATATAGGCTAAGTACGGAAATTAAACCGAAAAAATTGACGTGGTTGTATATTTTTCTCAAGTTCACAACTATATATTTTAACAATTGTGAAACACAGTAGTGTGTAAAAGCTTTACAATCTTTGCTTTTAGTGTAAAGACCCCAGCTTCCATTTTATTTGCCTGCAGCTTACCCCCTCCCCAAACCCAGTGGTTCTCCCTAAATTACAATTTAACTGCCAAGCTAAACTTATTTAAGCTTTGTATGTTTGACCACCTGTCTTAGATTTCAGAGCTGTCGTTTGTTAATTCTTGTTAACCTTACTTCTGGCTTGATTTAACAGTGTAACTACCTAGAATTAACCCTTATGTTTATAATTGATTAAGTTTTAACCAAACCATGTTAACTAAACATAACCTTTAAGACTATAATCCTATTCTTATGCTGTCTTTCTTTTCTCTGTATTTTTAAATCTACAGAATCCTTTGGTAAGTGCTTAGCTCTAAAGCACACATCACTCCCACTAATTTTCATGTTTCCAACAACTATTAAAATGCATGGCATGGTATACTAACAGACAGTTTAGGCAGAGGGCTATTGCTAGACACACATGCTGTCCTCTCACAAGTGTACTGTAAATGTCCAACCACTGCCAGTGCAAACTCACATTAGCGCTATATAGTTAGCATTAGCATAGCAGTGCCATATACTGACCAGGCTAAGCTACATGTTACTCACTCACTGACCCAGCTACTCACTACTCACACCTGCAGCACCTTAGATATGATGTGTCTGTGTTCAGGGAGGTGGCCATGGTAGGGACCTGTTTCTCACTCATATAAAAGTCCTCAGCTTCAGTAGATGAACTTCAGGAGCCACTGCCAGTCCTAAAATGGCACCTCCCCGTGGTACACCACTGTACAGTGATCTCTGACCAATGATTTCTCTGATGAATCCTGTCTTTCTGCCAATTGACTTGAGCAAACTTCTCTATCTGTGTGATCTCTCTCTCCTCTAGTACTTTATTTACGTACCCTGTTAAATCTAATTTGATTCTTCTTCCAAAGCCCCAGCCTCTATCTACTCGTACTAATGCTTCTTCTTTCTAATCTTATTTGCATTCATATTATCCACCCAGGTGGTACACCAATAAGAGGTAAGAGTGCTGAACTGACGTTCACAGAATGAAAATAATACAAATTCATTCTTGCTGTCAATCCATCCATTCACTTGAATCACCTCCATTTCTGTCCTGTTTACAAAGTCCAAATCCCATTACGTTCATCGGGACCTTCTTATTTGTCCTGTTTCGTTCCACTAAATTTGTATTCCATTTTTTTGTCTCCGCTTTATTTCCTCCTTTGTATTCTGGTTTACGAGCCTGTTTAGCTCACTTGTGATATGCTTGCTCTGGCTCAAATAAGCATATCCAATGACAATTATTTTTTAAAGTATATTTTTTTCTGTTCATTTTTTATTTCTTTTTGGCCATAGCGAATCATGTGTCCCTCTTTTTGTCCAACTAAAACAACCAAGCATTTTTCCCCCTTAGCTGTTCTTGTTCAGCACTAAAAGTATGCACAGATGCTGTGGAATCACGCAGGCATGCTGAAGACAACATTGCCTCTCCTCTGCTTTTTTCTCCCAAAGAGTTCTTTCTGTCTTTGCCAGCTTTTTTCCATTCTTCTATTTGCTTTCCTCTCCTGTACCTCTACAAAAAAGCCCAAACAACCACTTTTTTGATAAAGTTGATAAAGGTGCTTTTTTCTCTTTCACCTATTTTTCTTACTTTTCTTGGGTTTGAGGAATATTTTACTTTTTGACTTTTTTTCTTCAGGGTTTGGGAAAGGCAAACTGTAGAGTCTGGCGAGGACCCCATTGGCTCATTTTTGCCTGTGACATGGAGCTGGAGAGTTGTTGATGCATACAGTCATTTTTCCTGGTCATGTGACACCACACTGCTGATCCCATTTGTGGATTTTTATGGGTGTCTTTTGTAGCTGTTACAGCTAAAGCAGTGGTTGGTTACATTCTTCGCGGCCCAGGCCAATATTTTGAATTTTGTCTTCTAATACAATTGCATTTTATTTTTCAGCTAAGGGTTGTCAGAAGGTTGTAAGTTGTGCCGACATACATTTCTTGCTAAGATTTGCATGTCAAAAACTTTTGTTACAGAGGGTTATTTGTTGGTTTTACTTTACCTAAAACTTTATAACAATATTTTTTACACACATGAGCAGCATTTTTCTATTTTTGAGTACGCTGCCTTTTTTTTAACATGACTTCACACAGATGAAGTCCCAAATTGATAGATTTATATTAAACCTGATCTGTGATTGAATATGCTCAAAATTCATACCTAAATTTCTTTCTTTCGATTGTCTCCCCTTGTTATGCTGCTTTCTTCTACTGTAAACCTCTTTTGTTTGATCCATGTCTCCCTATAAGCAGTTCACTCATCCCCATATTGACCAGTCCAGTGACATGTTGTTTATCAAGGGCTTGCCCCTAACTCCAGTTTCAATGATTTTTGACTTATTGGCTTTAGGATGAGTGTCTGTTTAGCTATGTGACACAAGTCTTTCTGTAAAACCATTATACAGAAGCTGACATGTTTTCTGTCGTTTCTTTTTTTTTAGTTTGTCATTTTCGATTTCTTTGTTACTTTAGGTTGATTTGAGAAGCAATATATTTGTTCTGCAGTGTCTCGCATGATTACAATTTACAATTTGCAGCCAGTTGTAGTTGGATTACAGTCTCCTCTTTGCCTCTGCAAGTGGCTCAGGCTGGTATAATAATGAGGGCTTTACCAAATAATAAATGTTGCAACCAGAAATCGCCTTCTCAAGCTGTATAATCGCAAAGCAAAACTAAAAAGGAAGGCAATTCTTTTTATTTTTGCTTGCCAACTTGATGTATAACCCATTTTAACCAAGACTACTCCCATTGCCCCATGTGTTATTCCCCAAACCAGGAGCACTCCAGATTGAGCACAGCGAAGAGTCGGACCAGGGCAAGTATGAATGTGTGGCCACCAACAATGACGGGACACGCTACTCCGCCCCGGCCAATCTCTACGTTCGAGGTAGGAAATGCACTGAAAAGTCATGCTATCTTGAAATATTAACAGTTTTATAGCTAGAAAAATAATATATAAGATTTAAAAGTCTGCAGCTACCTAATTCTGCAATGTTGTTGTAAGTATGTGGGTTGGGTTTGTTTAAGTTTTTTGTTTGCACTTAACTTACCTGCACTTACTTGAACCTAAACATTTGACTCTCAGATTGTACTCATCTTGGTCCTAATTTTTCCTAACTTGCTTCTTGAAAATACAAATAGAAGTTAGAGAAACTTTTGAATGTCCCATCACTTTCCCAGATCTTTCCCAGCAATGGACAACCTCTTCCTAAACTAGAAGGACATATTATTATAGCTTCATTGATAAAAGCAAACTTACAAATTGGCATATTAAAACTGGCAAGTTAAAATGATTATGTATGGAAAGTATACTGGGTAATCCCTGAAAAAAGACTACTAGAAAGATCCATGTTAGGGTTCAATTGCTCAACAAACTCCCAGATATGGAATTGTCATTATCTTTACAAAGTCCTTCCAAGTATTGAAGGAACCTCTGAACACCTTAAACACCTTTTACTCTCCTTGTTTTTCTCCTTTCCTTATTTTTTTTATTTTATTCTGCATCAAAATTACCTACATTCCTCAGAGCTGCGAGAAGGTTGGTGTATTCACTTTTTGAACACAACATAAAATTAAGTTCATGTGTACTGCAAGAAATCACCATTTAAGATATCCAGATAATCTTCTAAATCCATGACCCTTTATTTTATCATCATCCTTTCTAATTTAAGTCAATATAAATGATCTTTTACAAACTGCCATACATCTCTGTTGCACATTGAGTCCATGTTTAGAACGTCCCTGGTCCCTGTCTCAGTGCTTGCCTTGTCTAAAATGTGAAGCATGTTTGCATCTTTAAGGCGGGTCTTGGACCGGATTTGCATCTGTGGGATGGTCCTATTTGCATGTTTTCCTGCCCTTCCCTTTACCCTAACCCTTTGTGCTCCCTGTGTTCCTGGGTAAAAATGACTATAGCACAAAACACATGTAACTAGTAAACACATCTTCAAATACTACTACATACTCAAGATTTCACTGATACTGTCTTAGGCAGAGGTGGAAAGAAATGAGATATTTGTTGGTACAAATAATTTACCTACATAGGGTGGTAATGAAGGAGATAGCAAATGTTTTCCCATTTATCAGAAAGTTTGCTGTTGAATTCAAACTGCCATTGTGTCCATAGTTAAGGCACAGCATACACCTTGCCTTCATGGTGTAATTTATGTGTTGGCGGTGTTCAGAAAGCAGTGCATGTGGTATAGCTGCCACATCGTCAGTCTGCCCCAGGGCAGCTGTGTCTACATATACATTACCATCATTGGAAATTAGGGATGCACGTTTTTCAATTTTTCTTTAACCGTTAGTCGAAGCTCTTAACGGTTAATAACCGGTTAACCGAGAGCTCCATGTTCAAAGCAGTTCAACAATTAAATGGAAATAACTACGGCGTTCGCAAAGGCAGCTTTTCTGCGCTCCGCCATGAAACAAACTCCGCGGTGATAGGCAACACACTTTTCTAAAGATAATACATTTCATACACATTTGTATCCTGATTATGGCCATATTAAAGAAACACGGGTGTTCATAACCTTATTTATGAGAGAATACAGTGAGGAGAGGGGCGAGAAGGTGAACTCTGGTGAGCTCAACACTGTGGCTAAGGTGCTAAGATGCTAAGGTGCTAAACAAAGGGGAGCTATTCAACATGTTTCTGACAAAACAGAGACAGAGAAGTACAAAGTAAATACATTGTGTTTTTGACTGTAGTAAAATGTGACTGACACGTAACGCAATGAGTCAGAAATTACTGGAAAAGGGATAACAGCACTGTCCCACAGCGGCTGTGACTACAGTAGTGTAGTTTAGTC
>JAVQKG010154699.1:0-10058 GCA_036025885.1 Hypseleotris bucephala | reverse complement strand
TCGCACGTGGCTCGGTAAATAAACATACATGAGCGGGTCTGACCCACATGTGCTTTAGTTAATGAAGCGGGGATGTCAGGCGCAGGTTTGTTCTTAAGATTTAACTTTAAAGCGCTCCTCAAACACGAGGCTGGTGCGTCTGTTGTGGGTGTCTGCAGTAAACGCAGGGCTGTTGCAGAGCGTCTTGCCACCGAAAACTGGCATCGAAAGATTAATATTTTTTCGGTGCCAGCACCTACCGGAGCTTTTCGGTCGGCACCACAGAGGTACCGACTTTCGGTACCCAGCCCTATGCACAATATACAGATTTTTTACTTTAATCACAATAGCAGCTCCTGTCACAAAAATCTAAATATAGAGAAATAACACTGTGGTTTGTAATCAGTCATAGATCTTAATAGTAACATAAGGGTGCTTAAACAACCAACCCTGAAAAAAACATATGCAAGCACTACTACATGTAAAACCATGCTTAAAATCAACACAAAATCTTGCTTCAACGACAACAAGAAGTCAAAATAAACTGTGAAGGATAGATTTATTTAACTTGCACAATATTTGACGCAATTGAAATGGAACAAGGTTAAGTCATTGATTGCGTACTTTGTTTAGAAGAATACCATAATACGAAAAACACGCGACTCCACTGGGACTACGCATTGGCCAATATTGCTTTTTTTTTGGATTGGGGTAAAATAGCTGCTTGGGAAATCCCTTATAGCCTGACTTTGGTTTATTATAATAAGCAGAAAACATGCAACCTCCACAAGTTTGATTCATGGGAACGAATTGAGAACTCAAAGCCTTTTATAACAGAAGAGCTATTATTTGATGGCAGCTTTACGTTGTGTCTGACTGTGAATCATTTAGCGGCTTGAAAGAATTAGTGTCATGGATTGGGTGTGATGCAATATCCTCTTTTCCAGCTAAAGTCTCCAATATCAGCCCACATTTCCTCGAAAGTGTGAGGGGTTTCCAATGGGGGGGAGGAAACTGTGTCCAGATTGTAAAAACATTGGACTCACGGCTGGCAGAGTTTGACTAGGTCTTGGTCGGTGGTCCCAGGATGAAGCCCCCGGATGTACAGGTTGGTTTTGCTCAGCTGCTCCCCTCCCCCACCGCTGCTGTTACTGCTGCTATTGTGGTTGGGACTGGGGGGCGCCATCTGGTGGCCGGAGGACACATAGGACTGCTGCGGAAAGAAAGAAAAAAACGAATGATTTAAAGATGTGCGATATACACTGAAGTCCTGGTTGAAAAGACACTTATAGCAGTAGCCATTATGCATCTACAGCCTCTCCAACCACTGCACATGTACAGTATTCATAGACAGGCATGTTGTGTGATGCTCATGGACATCCAACAGAAGTATGGAGCAGTTGGGAATTGGACTGCCAACCTTACGTTTAGTGGGCAACCTGCTCATCTATTGAGCCACTTCCTCCCCTGTAAACCAGTTGAATGATATCTACTATTATTCCCTATTGACTGCAGAAACAGCTGTTTCACATAGACTGACCACACAGGCAGCATAATCAAAAAGACGTGATGACAATCTTGTAATCTAGTTAAAATTGGTAAATAAAGTCCCACGGAAATCTTGAACATGCGAAATAATAAAAAGTTTATCCCTTTATGTTGGGTCACATGATTTTATCTAACAGCAGACAATAGTGCCTGTTATTTATTGGTATATTGATATTATAAAACAAATATGAACATTCATGAATATGAAGAAAACTGAAAACAATTGAAGTTGAAAAATGATATGATGCAGGCCTCTCAAACAGAGCAGTTCAAAGTGGAGTTTGTGGGGCCTCCTCGAAGGGGCAGGGGCCCCTACAAGTTTAAACAAGATCAGCATCGAAACCAGAGATCTGAGGAGGTATAGCAAGAATATCAAGTCAACCTCATCATTAAGGTGTTAATAATTTAACCTTAGCACTAGGGCTGCAACTAACAATTACAGTATTTTGCTAATCAATTAATCTGTTGACTATTTTTCTGATGAATCGATGTATCGATAATGAATAGCGAAAAGTGCATAAATATGAGATAAAAAAGTAACCAGATGAAGCTAAAACTATGCCACCTGAGAACTTCAGGATAGAGCATATTTACAGACAAAGAACATTTTTCATCTAAATGCAAAATGTAGGCTATACAGTATGTTTGTGTTCAGTTTTGGACTAATTACTGCTCCGATTATTGGATTACTAAATTACTAATTGACTGCATTTTTCGTAACTAATCTACTTGATTCATAAACCTGATAAAAGTCGTGAAGTCTTTTCATTCATCTCGTCTGCGCGGGGAAGCAGCAGTGAGTTAATTGTAACCCGTGTGCTCGACCTTGTGTGACTCACTGATCGGAAATGAATAACTGTTGCACAACCACATGATCCACTGTGGGACTCTGGCTTCTCTTCAATAATTACAGTAAAACCAAAGCCAACTCTACATTACAGTGACATAGGCTTTCATTATCACTTTTGGACATGTTTTAGTTTCGTTTTATTAAAAAAGAAGATGGCAGTCATAAAAATCTACAGTGTGAAGTTGGCAGTGAAGCTAAACAGGGGAGGTTCAGAAGCCCACAGGGTATATACTAGGCCTAAACCAGTTATAAGCTGGCACCAAATCAAGTCTACATAAGGTTTTAATTGAGAGTAAAACAACATCAAGGTTTATTTACATAGAACGTTAAAACGTAAGGTGACCAAAATGCTTTCCAGTTAAACAAATGTATAATCAATGTGAAATCAGAATGAAAATGAGTAAAATATTAAAAATAAAAATAAATTGTGTACATCAAAACATAAAACCAGTGCTATACTAGGTCTAATTGTGATCGAAACCAGGACTAAACAAGGTCTTTTCCGACTTTCTCCCACTGCCCAAATACATGCATGTGTTATGTTAATCTAAAAATTGTCCATTGTGAATTAATAAGTGTGAATGGTTGTCTGTCTGTGTAAGTCTTTGTGTCAGCCCTGAGACTAACTGGTCATTGCCCTGAGTGTATCCTGCCATTAGACCTTTAGTTACTGACCCTAACAGGAAAAACAGGAAAAGTTGAATGAATGAATAAATATATATTATGGCACCTCATTCATTCAGGGTGGAACTAAAGTGGCTATATAATATTTGCCTATATATTGAAAACTACAAAAACATACTTACTAAGGCACTAGATGGTTATGGCATTCTTTTTATGTATTTTCTTTTTTAAATATTTCACAGTAGAATCACAATATGCTATGAAATATAGCAATTTTATAGTATAAGTATAAAGTATAAGTAAACTAAACCATATTTCTCCTCTTCCTTTTTCAGATGAAGAGGACTTGTTTTGTCAGTAAACGGTGGGTGGGCAGAGCTTGGCGTCTCTTTGAGAGAAGGATCGGACTGAGGCGACAGAGGGACAATGGGTTAATGTGAGCACAGTGGAAAAGGTCAGTGCACAGAACAGCACCATTTAACACAACTACAGCAGGAAGACTCACAACGGGAGGACCAGTAACAATACAACCACACATACACACCCGGGGGAACCAGCAACAATACAACTAATGACTACACACCAGAGAAGCAGCAATATTACAACCAACTACACACACACACCAGAAGAACCAGCAACAACACAATCAGCAACAATACAATTGTGCAGTAGTATTTACCCCCCACAGCTAGTACTTTGTAAAACCAATCTTCTGAAGAAAATCCAAGTCTTACAAAAAAAATCTGATGTTGGTAGATAAAATCATTATGGATTTGAGCAAATTATACATCTAAAGGTTGCTTGAGCTGCTTCACGTTGGATGCATTTAAGAACTTAATTTAAAATATTATTTACTTTCTTGATCTGACTAGTCACCCAGTTCTTAAATTAAAAAAATCAATAAAACAGCATCACCCTAATTAAAAAGCATTTGACAAAAAGTAGCCTTCTTAATGATGGCAGAGAATAGATAAGTATAAAAAAGGTTGTGAGAAGTGATGCATCTGTGTCTTTGATGATCTTTGTCCAGTCTGTCTCTGGTCAGTGTTAGTTCTGGTTAGTGTTGTTTTGTCACAGGTCACATGATGAGGTGAGTGTGTTTTTGTGAATGAAAGAACAGCAGCAGCAGAGGCCTATAATCTCATTCACAGAGACTGGACCGAGAGCCAGGTCTGAGTCATGAGGCAAAACTATCACATGCATCTGATACAATATGAAGGAGAAGGCTCTTTGTTTCTAACTGGAGGATTAGCCTATTGTACATGTTTTAAGTTGATGGGGAGTGTCCAAACATATATACCTCTGTAAGAAAGCCAAGTGCCATTTTAGGACACCAAAGCCCTGCTGTGGAGTTTGCATGTTCTCCTTGTGTCTGGATGGGTTTTTTCCAAGTACTCCTGACAGGTAGCCCAAGCAGTAGTAAAGGATGGGTCAAATGCAGATACAATTTTTACTTCTTTTTATATCCCCAATATCATTTTTTATAAGATATGCTCCTAAAATATAACACATCTGACAAAACAATTCAAAATGTCATTAATCGTAAAATTACCTAATATTTATTTTGTGCACTGTCATTTGTTTTTTCTTTGGTATTTCTGCCTCTCTGTTCAGAACTACGCACAAAAAAGATCCTATTAATATCTTTCATCAGACAAACAGATTATATTTAGTTCCAAAAATGTCTGGCAATGCATTTATTATCTTTCATAAACAGCTTTTACTGTCTCCTTCAATTGTGTTAACGTTACAAGCTAATACAGATTATTCTACAAGGTCCTATAGTGTCCTATAGGCTAATGCTGCATATATGTTTCCTAATAATATAGCCAAGAGAAAGAAAGCTAACACGATTTGTAACTTTAAATGCTAATACGCTAATAGCATTGTTTATGAATGCCAATAAAAGCTCATGAAAATAGCACTAAAACAAGTCTTAATTGTGTGCCACTGTCACGTCCAGTGTAGTTATTTATCATAGCATAAAAGAAACAACGCTCCCCGCAATCAGTATAAAATGTTAATATATATCTAAATCTAAACACACAGATTATTTATATCCACTGGCACTTCCTACATCCTGGTCTCTTGTTTGTATCCGTCTCTCTGGGACATCTCCATTTGACCCCGGTTTGACCTCCAGAATTCCATGGATTTCCGGCCCGTTGGGGGTCTGCTCCGCCTGGATACAGCGCTGGGCCCGGGGCAGGAAAGTCATAACTCGGAGCGGCTCCCACTATAAACTAAATCCCTGATTTATGGATGGACTGATGGTATATAGAGTTACACGGATACCACAGCGAGCTAATGATACAATGGAATAACTTGCCACAAGAGACAGATGCAGTTGACATGGTTATTGTCAAGGTAGCATTGTGTTTAGTAGTGTAATGACAAGTCTTTTTAAAGTACTTTGTAGGGAAATCTGTCCTCTGCATTTGACCCATTCTTCAATGCCACTGGGTCAAACTGTCAGGAACAATGAGTGAGCGCAATGCAGCAATCAAGGACACAACTCCAGATCTTGAGTTAGGATCTTGGTCAGGATGTACCCAACTGGAGGATTAGCCTATTGTACATGTTTTATGTTGATGGGGAAAATAAGAGTATCCAAACAACAAAAAATAAACTAGAACCTTCTGATCTGCTAATCTGGGAACATAGTTGACATACGGTGCATTCATTTGTGCTTTACTCTTCACTGGCATTTTTACTATAACAAAAAATAAATAGTAGTAACTAAGTATTATGATGAACATTGGATGTACATTAAACTGATTGAGTCAGCCCCCGCTTGAGGCCCATAGTTACTGGGATAGACTCCAGACCAGCGACCCCTAATGGGACAAAGCAGTAGAAGATGAATGAATGAATGAAACTGATTGATAAAAACGAAACTCTGATCTTGATCTTAATATGTTAGATTTTTTACCATATCCCCACTTCTCATTTCTAGTTTCAGATGCTATTAGGAAGTGCCCAGATTTTGCTTAGGTATTCTTAAAATCTGAATTTTACAGTATTTTTGTTAATATCTAACTTGATTATATAGACTATATAATTTCTCGTTCTAAAAGTAGTATGGCTTTTGTGCCATTAAGTGTCAGTCAGTACTGGCCTACCAATCTGAAATAACACTGAGCCGCTCCACATATTTGACTGTAGTATCTATACAGTAAGTCAGACAGCAGCGAGAGAGAGAGAGAGAGAGAGAGAGGAGGCTTCAGGAAATCCTGGTCTGATCCTGATCTTATCTCAGTCCTTTCAGACAGAGCCATAGAAACAGATAAATTCTTCACAGGTGACAGGGACAACCATGTCTAGACCTGCTCCTGACATAAAATACACACAACATGTGTGTTCATCTGTATCCCAACCAGGGCCGCAACACAGAATTCTGGGCTCAGGGTGCAAAAAATCTACAGTATTTCAATTAATGTACTTGCTTTAATGAAATACATTTATTTACAAAGATGAAAACTTTATTCAGCCAGGGAATTTCATTATGGCATTCATTCATTGGTTTATTTCAAATGCAACACAAAACTCTTTTGTTTCCATTGGGAAAATAGTACCCTTTACTCCCCCATTCCGACGCCCCTGATCACAATCACAGTCGGCATAGGATAACACAGATTTTTTTTCTGGATTATCCTGGCCATAGTAATTGCCATTAACATTAATAACATAATTATTAAATCATGTGGAGTTTGACCCAAAAAGGCTGGAATCACATAGTTAGATACAATTCTACAACAGCAACATTTGAAATAATATATAGAAAATATAGTATGTGTCTTCCGTGCACTATTAGGATACTTTATTCAGTCTAATGCTGCATTTCTGACATATCAGAAAAAAATAGATTAGACGAGAAGGCCAGTTTAACTCAGAACTCTGAGTTGCGAAGTCAGAGTAGATCTGAGTACCCCAGTTTACAGAGCTGTTCTCATGTGATGTTGCAGTATAGATGTAGACCTACATGCTAAACCATAATACTTCAACTGAACTACTTAGGACATTAAGAACGTTTGTTTGGCAACCATAATCGACGAGATATGGTTTATTTTCAACACTTTGTGCATTTAAAGTGGTTCGAAGACATAGCTTTAAAATTATTTCTGTGTAAATCAGCTAACCGCTAATGCTATGTATTTGTTGACATACAAGGTAATTTCACTGGAATGGTTTGAAGTTGGAATTCTCAATCTCTCAGTTGTCTGGAAAGCAGCATTAGTCCTGAGAAAACTTGCCACAGAAGTCCAACAATGCACTAGATGGACGTAAAATTGCACAACATCTTGCTCCTCGGTCAAACTATGGCAACTATTCAAATTCCTTTAAAACAGTGAGTCCAAATACGAATACGAATTCAGATGACTCTCTCACCTCCATGGGGCCATATAGCTCTACACTCGCCCCAATGTCAATACACAGACTCAGGTTAACATACTGTAAATGTGGCCTGCAGCCAGAGGAACAAAGGTGAAACAACAGCACAGTTTACACGACACACCACTACAGCTGCAGTTTAGGAGAATCAGAATAGTGTATGGTTTGATGTTAACTTCTTAGCTCAGTGGTGGTCACTGTGGCTACTATTTCCGAAATGTTAGGAGCCATAAAAATTTTTTACTAGCCAATGTTTAGTACTTTTGTTTTAGTTTTTTGCACATTTATTTGAATCATAAATCAAATATGTAGAAAAATATAAATGTATTTTTGTTCATTCTATTTTTTATAATTAGTTTAGGAGCTGGGCGCTTATACAGTTAATGGAGTTCCAAGAAAATTAGGGAAATTGTTCCTGTTTGGGAACGCAAGTGACTGGAGGGTATCCCAGCAGCTATGATAATACTGCTACTTTTTTTTACATTCAATTAGCATAAGTTTCCAGTAATATCTGACAGATTCAATGTATGTTTGTTAGTAATTGTTCCTATAACTTAAGGCTACAGAATTCTAAAAAAAAATTTTGATTGATGACAAATATTGTAATTGTGATACAATATTGTTCAGTTCTCAGCACATTTTAAACCTATATCATTAACGCTTTTCATTTACAAGGACCATGTTTGTAGAGGTTAAACCTACAAGGTAAACATACAGGTTTTTACATTTTGTGCAGAGGATATTAAATTGCCCAATAATGGCAGCTTTTGCGATTTACTAATTTGTTTAGTTTGTTAATATATATATGCATACGACTACAATTTCTTCAAGTCGGCAGGGGTTTACTCACACTTTAAACACACTGGAATTATTGGAGTATTGATCTGACCACATCAACAAAAGATATGAGAGAAAATATTCAACATATGCATTTCATTTACATATTTTAACAGCAGTTGTTTATATTACAACTGCTTTTGTGGTGCCGGCTATGAACAACTTTAAACAATCAATTATAAAAATCATCATATACTGTGTATCACATCTTAGAAACAGCCAGAGAACATCAAGCTCACAGACAAAAAGATTGAACTTAAAGAGTCTCATCTCATTTTCTGTTTTGTCAAACTATTTGGATCAATAAACAAATTATAGTTTCTTAGTTTCCTCTCCTTTTTTATAAAAACATTGGAAACACAACCACCCAAAACAAAATATCAGTACTGGAATTGATATCGGCCAAACTGGTAATTGAAATATTGATATCAGCCTAGAATTTTCATATTAGCGGATCCCTCGGTGTATTAAAACGTGTCAAATATGTCAAATATGCAGTTATTGTCCCGGGGAGGTTCAGACTCAGGTCAAGTTCTTGTGTGATTCCAAACATTTCATTCTGTGTTTCCTTTGCCTCCTCTTCACCTGCACATACCTCAGACCTCAGACAAATACGGGAAGTCAACAGGTTCAGCTGAAGGAGAAGGAGCAAGGAATTGTTTTTTGTAATTCCAGTACGTCTTTCAAGTTCAAGCAGTGTTAAAAGGAAGCCATCATTTTGGGGTGTTGAGAAATAGTCAATTTTCAGATAGAATCACATGGAACAATAGGGTAAGATTGTGACCAAAGCCCAGATTGCATTAAATTTGTCTTGTTTAGTTCAAATTTATTTCTGGGTTAGTTTGTTTTTTTTTGATGCATACCAAAAATAGCTTTTCAAGATACCCAAAGACGCTTTACAACTGCATTATTCATTGACTTCACAGTCACACTCGGTGGTGGTAAGCTACTACTGTAGCCAAAGCTTTTTATTGATATGGACACAAGAAAAATGAGTCAGTATGCCCCAAGGCAGCTGTGGCTACACAAGTAGCTTACCACTAACAGTGTGACGTGTAGTGAATGAATAATACAACTGTAAAGTAGGGCTGCATGATTTAGAAAAAATATCTAATTGCAGTTTTTATTACAGATATTGCGATTGCAATTAGATTTAAAGCCAGATTGGGTTCACAGAGCATATTTTAAACTTGTCTGGAAGCATTAACACTTGAAAGAAGACTAAAATATTGGCTGTTAAACTTCCACAAGAATCACATGTCTTAAAGATAATGTTTGTAGAAGTTAAAACTACAAAGAAAGCAGGTTTTTTACCATATATTCCATTTTGTGCAGAGATATTACATTGCCAAAAAATTGGAGCCTTTGCCAATTGCGACCATTATAATTGCGACATCGATTTGATTGCGACTAATCTTGCAGCCCTACTAAAGCATATTTGGGCATGATGAAAAGCACTGTATAAGTACTATGCATTAATATAACTGTATCACAATTGACCAATCTTCCCAGACTAGCAGATCATCACAAATCAATTTTTTATTCTTATCATCCACTCTATACTAAACCTGCCTGGAGCCTATAGATTCTAATGAGGCATACAGTGACAGATTTGGTGATCAGTGAAGAGGCGACTAGAAGGTGTTTGATTTCTGTTTAACCTAAAGCCATCTGCTGAGAGTCACTTCTCCATTTCCAATTAACATCACATAGACTAAATCTAATTTGTTGAGGGCTTGTGTGAAGGATCTTGAGTGGAAGAATGACACTATTGTCACATCACTAATTCCTCTCACCATGACTACATAAGGAATGGAACAACCATATT
>JAVQKG010154630.1:0-15188 GCA_036025885.1 Hypseleotris bucephala | reverse complement strand
GCTAATGTTGCCTTTCTATTACTTGAAATCTGATATCTAGAATTAACAAGGTATTTTAGCCCTAAGAACTCATTGTACATTGTATCTTTTTCAAATCTTTCTCTAGACATACTGTAGTTAAATATGAAAATCCCAGCACAGATCATTAATTTTTAAACACTCCACTTGGCTGATTTACTTTTTGGGCTCAGAAGAAGAAAAACTGGTCTACCTAATAAAATGTCCGCATGTAATAATCTGATTATTCATGACTGGAGATAGAACATCTTGTATTGGTGCATATCATGTATGTTTTAAATGTGACTCACTATAGGCCTTGGTTTAGACAGAGAAGCATGTTTGAAGTTATCTGCCACTATACACGTCACATACCATCCTCTCTCTGTGCCTGGTTTAGGGGAGGGCAGTACACCGTGTGGCTTTCTGAGACAAAGTATTTTGTTTTGGTCGTTCAAGGTCACCAGCCAAGATATGATTCACTGTCAGAAAAGAAAATCTAGGAAATCTTTTCCTGTTCCTGTTGGCTAGGTGATTCCCATAAATCAGTGGGGAAGGATAGCAAGCTGTACCAATTGTAGAAATCTGATCACTGTAAAACCCAATAGTACATATTACTAAAAGAATGTAGTTATTTTTACTTAATTTATTTACTTAATTTCTTTGAGTTGAATTTACTTGCCAGGTTTTACACTTAATGGCCAATTTATTAGGTACATCATGTTTACCTGCTTGTGAGCTAGCTAATCAGTAGGTAACTTTGTATCAAGCTAATATTTTAGTGGTGCTATTTGACCAGTCATCAAAATTTAAATAAAGGTAAATTGCGTCACTTTGA
The DNA here is from genome assembly GCA_036025885.1 of Hypseleotris bucephala. NCBI lineage: Eukaryota > Metazoa > Chordata > Actinopteri > Gobiiformes > Eleotridae > Hypseleotris > Hypseleotris bucephala. The sequence goes on along the minus strand of JAVQKG010154630.1, from coordinate 14,353 downwards.
ATATGGCATTGTTTTTGGTGGAAAGTTTCATGGGAAAAGGAATTTTCACATTCAGCCATTTCTAAGGTTTACAGAGAAAGGTTTGAAAAAGTTACAATAAGTATCAAGGTGCAGATTTTGAGGTAAAAATGCCTTGTTGACGCCAGAAGTCAGACAATGATTTAAGATAATAACGCAATGTTAGCTAAAATAACTATTCATTATGTCAAGATCTATGAACTGACATAGAAGCATGCACGCTACAGCTGCAGTAGATCACACCAGATTTAGGTACAAGATAAACCTAATAAAGTGGCCACATAGTTAATGACCGAATAGATATCAGATAGTAAATGATGTGTCTTGAATGTAATACTAAAGGTAGATAGAAGAGATATCAACAAAGCAGCGTGACTTCTTTTCCATTGTTTTTATTATAGAAAATCAAACAAAAGCACATCACAATAAATAACATCGATAACACTGTTTGGTATGACTCAGGGGTTGAGGATATCTGCCAATTATCTTGCATCAGGAAATTACAAATTCAAGAGATGTCATGGACACAATACGGTTTGTGCGAACGCTAAACAATCTGCAATCTTTATAATGTGATACAATGAATTTCTCACACTTCTTATAAAGCTGCTCTTTGGCCTTGGAATGAATACAAGTTAGTTACACATGTTTCAATGATAAGATACAGTCCAGGATATTTACAGCAGTGCAGGGCCGTTGTTAGGACAACTTTTGGATGGCTGCAGTCCCCTTATATTCCCGAAAAAGTAGGGAAAAATAAAAACCAGGGCTTAACCACAAGTAGGTCTGAACCATGTATAACCTAACCTAGGACCAAACCAGCGATTGTGTAAAGCCTAAAAATAAAACTGAACTAAAACAGGTGTAAACCAGGACTTAATGAGGTCTGAACCAGGACTAAATCAGGCAAAAACTGAACGAGAACTAAACCAGGTCTGACCAAAGTGTAAACTAGGGCCAACCCAGGACCAGAGTTTAGTACAACGCTTGGAAATCAGGACTAAACAGGTCTAAACCAGGTCTACACAAGAACAAACCCAGAACAAAGAGAGGTCTAAATAAAAAGAAATATCGTAACTCTCTCCACATCTGACACCATAGCTGTCCAAATACCCTGTACATACAATATTAACTAAAGCTTCCCTTAAAATATGTTTTCATCAGTCATGTAAAAACAGTGCAACGCCTCATAATAAAGTCTATTACTCAAGAAGGGAATGCTCAAGGGACAAGGGGGATTCTGCATTGCAATAAAACAACCTTGAAAAATATTAAAATATATCAAATGTAATCAGACATTTAATCAAAATGAATGTAACAGTTGAACACTATCCCAGGACCTAAGCCCAAGATATAATCCTTGCATGGCAAAAAAATTGCTTGTTTTGACAATCAATAACAAAGGCAGGTTCATGTGCAAATGTTTTAGGCAAGTGTTTAGAAACGCTGTAAAATAGCTGAACTTTGCTTAGCATTTAGTTTCAAGTTACTAACCAACTTCACCTGGTTTAGCACTTCTTCTCAACTTCAAATAGTCTGTTTGGAATTAGCATGGAGAGACAGAAAGATGTGAACAGCCTACAACCACCAATTAGGCTAAATGGTGAGAGGAACTGTTGTTTAGTCATTTCTTCTGAATGCATTCTGTAAACTTATAAAAATAAACTAGGTTTTTAACTTACATCATATCTTGCCTTAAACATTTGCACAGTACAGTAGTGAGTGAGATCTTGATTGGATAAGTGTATTTTGCAGTTATTTCTCTATATACAATACATAAAACTACAGTCCATCAGATTTAGCACCTCAGACATGGGCACTTTTGGCGTGATTGGCGGAGGCAGTGGCAGGTACAGTGGCAGTGCTGGCTTGTTTGGAGTAGTAGAAGCGGTTGTTGTCCTGGTACGAACGCGAATGGGACGACTCGCAGGTGAAGCAGGTGAGGATACAGCCCCCCAGGATGGAGAATATGGTGCTGACCCATCCCGTGTACAGGGAGAACCCAAACGACATGAGACCCTGATCCCATTGGTACGCTCCAATGGGGAACCAGACAGTGGACACCATCCCACACAGACCTGGAAGAAGAAACAAGATGGCACTTAAGTTGTCAATACACACACAAAAGCTTAATTAGGCAACATGGTAAGTTTTGTATAGCACTGTTCATAAACATAGCAATTCAAATTGGTTTACAGAAATAAGACACATGTTAAACGTTATAGTGCACAGCTAAAAAGGACAGTTTTCAAACTGGACTTAAACATTGTGAGAGTAGAGGCCATAATTACATATGGTCTATCAATTTATCTCAGCAAAAGATTGTTACAATCATGTTGCAGTGTTACTTTATTAATAATGTACATGACTTTGTTCTAAATAAATAAATAAATAAATAACATTGTTACACCATGGGCAATTTCTAGTTAGTTACAGGGCTGACACAGAGACATAGACTGACTGGCAATCATTAGGCCTCACATTCATTCACAAGGACATTTTCAATCATCAATAGTCATGCGCCTCTCTGGACAATGATGGAAGCCTGATTGGCTACACAAAACCATGATAACATATTAATAATATTAGGTACAAATACTGTAGTTTTCATTTAAAAATCATTTGTAGATATTAGAGTTGTTTGCATTACTTTTGTGTTGGAGTTTTCAGCCAATGGAAAACAGTTGGGCGCAGGTGTTCCATTTTTCATTTGGGACAAACGGTGGAAAACACAGCATTTATAAACCTCATAAAGTTGACCATTTCAGTGAGTTTCCACCTAGCCTTTGGACACTGACAGGGTGTGGACTGGTGTAGGTGGGGGACAGGAATGTGTTGTGGTCAGATATGAGTGTGTATGTGTGTGTGTCAGTGTGTAAATGTGTGTGTGTGTGTGTCATGTGTATGTGTGGGAAGGAAGACGGCCATATTGAACATCCTCATCTGTCAGCTGTTTCTCATTTAAGGGTTACTAGAGGTCAATGGCATGAGGTCCAGGTTGTAGTGCTCCAAACAACACACCTGCTGTTGCAATTTATATATACACTCACTGGCCACTTTATTAGGTACCTACAGTATTTACCTACTATTGTTCTCAAAAAACTAATCAGTGGTTCTCACTTTTTGGATTTAGAAATCTGGTCACCCTAAAGGGCCACATAAGAAAGTCCAAATTGATTGTGCTCCATTTATTAATAATGAATCACTTACCAACTATAAGCACGACCACTCCTCCGACGACAGACATCTTGTTCTTGCTTTGAGGTTCGCTGCCGAGACTGATGCAGGGCATGGACATGAGGAGCATGGCCACAGCGGGGAGACCCAGGATGGACCCGGCAACCATCAGGGCACGGGTCGTTTGGATATAAGCTGAAAAATTTATGTCATAACACATGTCAATCAAAATGTAGAGTAATTAGTCAGCTATAATTACCTCGTCACAAGTCCAGGATTTCTTTAAAGAATTGAATTGGCCCTTTTTGCTAAAGCTACAGACACATTTTCAGGAAAGTCAGAAATTACACAAGAAACAATTGATTTTGGGAGTGAATAGTCGAAATGAACTGTCTTGGCTTTACTACTGCTGATTTTCAGGGTTTCGTTTTAGTATTTGTTCTTTTTTTATAGCTCTTTTGACACTTTAACAGTGGTTCTCGAATTGGGGTAGTAAGTGGTACCACAGGTGGTACATGGGTGTCTTTCTAGTGGTACTGGTACGTGGTGTATTTTGTAGTTCAGTAATCTGTTTTTAGGCAGTGATTAGACCTAGAATAAATCTATGTTCTAGTCCTGCTATGCCTTATTTAATAAACCTAATTTAATCCTATATCAGGTTCATTTTAGTCCAATATAATGCTATAGGCTACTGAAAGATTATTATTTTGAGGGGTGGTAGTGCCTGGTATGTTTATGGACAAGTGTACAAGAAAAAGATAAAAACTAAATAAATAAAATGTTACAACAATCTACTATATGGAATAAAGTTGTATATCTACACATTAATTTGTGCGTACCTGGCAGTTCCAGTATTTGCGTATATGTAATGCAGTGGTAAAGTCCCGTGGAGATAACGCAGTCTGCCCACGGGCCCCTGACGCTCAGCTCGTCCATCTTCTTGCAGGTGTTCAGACCGTATTTACACATGACCACCCAGTCGTTCGTAGCTGTGGCAATCACTACACCCAGCCAGCCCAAACAACTGAGGAGGAAGCCGGTGAGTTGAAGACAGGAGTTGGCCATAATGACACTAAAAAGTAATTATCCAAAAGCGTAAAACTGAAAAATAAGTGAAGGTATAGTTAAAAGTAATTTCCCGATCTCAAAGTTGGCTGTCAGTGTGCAGTAAATCCATCCAGTGAGCACAGCTGCGCTTCAGAAGAATAAAACTTTATCATCTGCTAAGCGTTTATGAGGAAAAGTTCGTGAGCAAAAAAAAAGCCCACATTTTGACTTTCAGCCAATCAGAGGCGTTACCTACACAGACACACAGGAAAAAAAAAACTTTGTGGAAGTATTGTTTTCTTTCCCAAAAAGAACAGCCTCTTTTCATCCATCTACTGATACTGGCTCAGCAGAAGCAAGTAAAAAACGAAAAAAGTAGAATGCTGCCATCTAGTGGAGGAAGGCGACCCTGTAGTCCAGTATTTGTCCTGGATTAGAGCTACTTCCGAATCCTTAAGAAATACCTCCTTCCTAACAGTTCCTTCCTAACAGTTCCTTCCTTTGAGCATTACGTAATTAGGAAAAGATAGGAAATTTCCTTGCTCGTTAGGAGAGGAGCTTCGGTGGTGTAAAGAGGTTAGGTTTAGTGTAGGAATGTAATTCTGTGACAATCAGGTTAGTATAATATATTGTTTAGCATTAAAAAAAACTAACTACCTACCTGCCTACATATTTAACATTGACCTTATAATTATGGTTTGGGTTGACTAGAAATAATCCTTCACTAAAAGATACAGGCGTAAGAAAATAACAAATGTGAATGTCTAGTTTATGTTTGTTTATGTCTCTTCAACAACTAATTTGGTGTTTGTCATCGAGTAATATAGAGTATCTCCTCTAGCCACCCATATAACTTATTGTGTAGTTCTCACTTCAGCTCTAATTTAGTCTAGTCATATTTTATAGTACAGTTTGTAAGTCTGGATGCCCTAATTTGGACCTCTCCAGACACTCCTCCAGCTCCTGTGGGACATACACAGATTTCCAGAGACACACAGTCCCTGCAGCATTTTGTGATTGGCCCTGGGGCTTCCTCCAACAGCAGATCCACCTGGGAGCTGGAGGAGAGTAGTGGATCCTGGTTGACTTCATATAAAACATTAACAACAAAGATGCACCAAACCAGCTTTTTCCTTCCCAATTCCGATCTCAATATTTGGGCTTTGTGGATCGACCGATATCCGATATCCACCAATACTAATGCAAAAGCTTACGGCATGGTATTATCAAAAAATATCAAACCAAATCCAGCTGAAAGGCCTGGATCGGCACTGATATCTGATCCGGTATCGGTGCAGCCCTAATTAACGGTCAGATTTTTTAACAGACCCATCATTTATGAATTATTATTTTAGTATTTTAACATGTGTATTGAAAAGGTGCTTGAAATTGTGTATATGTAATGGCTTTTACTGTAACAGCTTTAGTTTTTCACAATTTAGGTAAGTGGCCACATTCTTTTTAGCAATTCGGTAGTAAGTTCAATTCTCCATGCATTTTTTTCTCTGGTTACACAGGCTACTCACTGCCTAAAGACATAGGTATGTTGAAGGACAATGGAGACTGTCTGTGGCCATTGTCCAAGTTGCACCCTCCTAAGGCCCATAGTTGTTGGGATGTGCTCCAGTCACACCCAACCTCTGCGGAATATACAAATGAATTAAAAATATGTATAAAGATGAAACGTGTAAGAAAAAGACACAAAGTAGGCTACTTATGAACTGTCAATGTCAAGTCTATAGCTCACAAAGTATTTAGTTTTTGTGCCTCTATCTTGGACACTATCTTGTTTGTATCAATACCAACATTTTGAGTCTTTTCCCTAATATCTGTATTCTGTGCTCCTTGATGGAGTCTGCACTGACTACGGTACGTGCTTTATTTGTCATTTCTAGTGTCTGCAGCGACAAACCGAGTCTATTAAATGTGATTATTGTTTTGTGTGAATAGAGAGCCCAGTGGTGCATAACAGTAGGCCCTGAAAGAGAATGAATGAATTTTTATCTGTTGCTGCTTTGAATAATTTTGTATCACTTTTTGGCATCTCTTTATCAGGCAAAAACAACACACTTTGCTAACAAGATGTTTCTAGTATCCAGTGACTTATTCCAGGCTTAAATCAGTTCTGAAAGTTGGAAATTGAATTCTGTTTTGCTCTCTGAGATCTGATTTGTGGTTTGTTGTGTTTGCTAAATTGAGAGTTGGGTTGTAGAGAATATTGTTCAATTTGCCTAAAATGTTGAAATGCATTTTTAAACATCTGCTCTAATAGTTGCGGTAATATAATAGTGGTAATATAGTGGTAATATATCATTGTTTTTCTTCTGTCTAGTTCCTTGTGACTCGAGTCTGGACAAGTTACTAGCAGGGCTGACACAAAGACATAAATTGATTATTTATAGTTTGCCCTAAAGTCCTGAAAACAGACAGACCCTAAAGCTGATGTTATAATGGGCCAAACTACAAAGTGGGGACGGTCTGTTCCTGCACTGTCAACAAACACATCCCTTGTTGCCTCCTCCATCCAACAACATATCTGTCATTTGAAAACCCCCCAAAAACAGCACAAACAGTTTGGTCTTGTCTTGAAGCAGAAACAGGTGTCTAACAGTACATGAGAGCTCCAAAAAACCACTTGTCTTAGACTTAAATATTGTGTGTTTGATGTTGCAAAATGTAAAACAGCAACCTAAATGTATCCCAAACAGACTGTAAAATGTGCAAAGACCTTTCAGAATCCTTGCTTATTACAACTTCCAGGTACCAACAGGTGGCGGTGTTGCACAGCTGAGACAGTGTGATTTGGTTTTCAGGTGCTGTAGTAGCACACAGGACACAGTGTATCCCCTCTCGCTGTCCTTGCTGAATAGAGTTAAGTAAGTCCTCCATCACTCCGACGAGTCCGGTGACACGGCAGCAGCATAGCAATCAGTCCTGGACAGACACTAGCCACAGTTCCCCCACACCTGATACTGGGGCTCTTATCATGTACCATTCTTTCATTTATAATAGCAAACAATACTACATGCATTTTAAACAGGGAAATTCTCACTTATCTCCTACCTTGTGTTTAGTTTTGTTTTTGTGCCACAAGAAAATCTATATGAGAATCAGAAAAGTGATACTCATCTCAGCAATACAGTGTTTTTTCCCACAAATCCCTCAGGTCAGTGCAATTTGCTTGGAGTGCCGGCAATTTTTCACTCCAGCGACGTGTCCCAAAATCATTACTTTAACCACACCCTGTAAAAACTAAGAATGACTGCAGTTTTTGTCCCATAAAAACTTAAAAATGGAGTTAAATGCATCAGCAGTGGGAAGGAAGTGAAAAGAAAAGTTAGACTTGGTAGGTTGAATGATCTTTTAATTAGATAGTATCAACTTACATATAGTACTTTGATGATTTTATGGCTAGTCAACTCATCTGTTACTAATGCATTGGTTTAAAATGCATCATGTTTTGAAAAGTGAGAAGATTTTAAATGACTTTTCCAATTTTACCTTAATTTATGTTATTGTGTAAAGATATAAAATTTTTAGTTTGCAAAAAGTTTTGTACTTGTTTCTGTCTGTAAAGCTGTAGATGGTACACTCAATTCAGTGCTTGAGCAGTCTTTTGGGCCAAAACTCTTTTTTAATACTGTAAGTAAGTTCTTGCTGGCTATATCTACTGTAGCTCTATCTCTGGCTTGTAAGTATGGGGTCTGTATTGTAGTGTGCACGGGTTCAAAGTGAAGGCCTTCTTCTGAAGATGATCAATCCTAGTTTAAGACGTGAATCCTCACCAGGTATTGAGTTGTTCTTAGTGAGTTTTTGGGTTTAGTCAAAATTTCAAAGTTCTTCTGAATCAATATTTTTTGCTTTTTTTAAACCAAGTTTTGGACAAATTACATTCTTGGTTTGAAACAAGAGATGTTCAGTGGGTTAGAAGTGTAAGAGCAATATTTTCTTTTTGTTTGAATAAGTTAGAAAAGTTATAATTCCTTTAATTCTTTAATTTACTTTAATTAGTTAATCCACCCACAAAGTGTTATTAGTTTGAAATAACCGATTATTTGTGAATCAAACCATAGTTCTTTAATTAGCCTATTGTACTCTCTGAGAAATACTAAATGTGAACTGACAATAGGAGACTACAACATATGAGGCAATTTCGAAATGTAAAAATAGCATCATTTGAAACCATTATGACTGGTCATTAGAACCAAGCTGCAGCAGAAGAGAGCTTGAATTCATGACCTACATCCCTTTGAAGAAAGTGATTAGTGCTGGCCACTCAGAATACTTATTACAACCAAAAGTATTTTTGCTTTTTACAATAATATAATAGTGTCTTAATGACTCCCCAGTGTCCTTCTGTATAAACACAATAACCTTGTAATTTCCAACAAAAGACTCCAAAGATCAAGGTTGTACATCCGGATATGTTCGGGTCTATTCACAACCACATTATTAGACATCCTGGCCCAGTGGTCTTTAATAAAACAGAATAGACTAACTTTTATTTACAGACTCAAGGTCCGTTAATCACATAAAAAGACCAAAAAATATTTTATGTATTTAGAAAATGTCATCTGTCACATCATTAAACACATTTTTGAATTACAATCACTAATGTAAAAACTGTAGTGAACCTTAAATTGGATCAGTAAGAGTTACAACAAAAACAAAATAAATAAATAGGCTAGTAAACACATTAGTTTATTCACATAGTACATTTAACTTGTTACAGCACAGGACAGAGCTATCCCAAAACCCCAAATGAAAGGACTGTACCAGGAGTGAGAGAGACTGGGGCCTGCATGTATCTAAGTCTTCAAATCTCAGGTGTAGGGATGGAGTTAGAGTCTTCCTATATCCATGGCATTAACACTGCCTGTATGATCAACATGTTTAAGCACTTAATTAGATACTTAGCATTTGTCAATACGAGTTTGTCACTGACTAGTCACATGTCTAGAATTGATAAATTGGAAACTGTCTAAATTAGTGCAGTTAAAACACATGTTTTTGTTCTTTTCAAAGAAGTAGTTTGGATTTCCAGCAGGGCAGTACTAACTAAAATGTCCAAAATGCAAAGGGATGGACAAAGAACCAATCAGAGAAACAAAGCGTGCCATGCAGGCAGTGACAACTAAACAAAAGACATCTAAATGGAGCTCCAGCCTGAGTCATTAAAACTACCTGCCACGTTTTAGGTAAGTGGTTTTGATTGGTCTGACGGTAACTCTGCCAAATGGAAAGTGCGGTGAGAGGAAGAGAATAGGCACGGCTGGCCAAAATACTGAAACACCAGAGCTGATTGTGGCTTGGAATCAGATACAGGTTGTAATATACTTGCCCAACCAAAAGTAGTCAAACTGGTGCAGGAACTTTTTCTCTTTGAATCATTACAAGTTCACCAGGGAGACTGCTATTGGGCACTTTATTAGGTTGACCTTGTACTTGTGCTCTCAGTGTGGTCTTCTGCTGCTGTAATATACCTGCTTCTGTTTTTGTGCTGGTTAACTGAGCCAATGATGTAGCTTGAAAATCTAAAAAATATATGACAAATATCGCAATTATGATTATTTGATTTAAAACCAAGATTCATCATAGCACATGGAAACATTAACATTTGAAAGAACACATGTATTAATTGTTAAACAAACCACACATTTGTTGAGGTTAAACCTACAAGGTAAGCATTTTTTAACATATACTGTATTTTGTGCAGAAGGTATTTTATGCAGCTTTGCAATTTGCTAATTGGGACCACACAGTTCTAAAATACAAATTCTGGCACAAACAACCATTCCATTATCATCTTTATTCATTTAGATTGCTGTGTTTGAACTTGCCTTGAACATATCAGTATGTGTGTAACTAAATCCATTTGATTTGATGTGAAAGGCTTAGTAAAAAAGGTCTACTGTCTACCTAATAAAGTGGCAGCTGAGTGCATATACCTTTGACTTGTTGAACTGTGTTTGAATTGAAGATGTCTCACTCTCAAGTCAGCAGCCAGTCCCACTTTATCTCCACTGCTGCTGCTTTGATAGAGCTTCAGGACAATGTGTCAGTCATATGTCAGCTCTTTCATAGACTCTCTGTAATCCATGCTCTTCTACAGGCTCACTCTGTCACTTCCAGCTATCCATACATAACATTCAGCTGAAGAAACTGTGAAACCAGAAGGGGCGGGTGCATAGGAGCTCTACACATCCCACTTATTTGATTTCTAAGCTGCATGCCAGATACCAGTGGAGAAGTAAGTCAATCCCCCTATATGATTGCTTAGTATCATCATTTGGGCAGCTGTGGCTAAGGATAGAGTATTTTGTCCAAAAACGATGTATGCTTCAACTTGTGCTAATGCTACCAATGTGTCCCTGGGCAAGACACTTCAGCCTCATTGTCTAAATAAATGGATGTGATTGTGTGATAGCCATAGTGTGTGTGTCTATGGTGCTGGGAGAAGCCATGTAGGCATAGTATGGCTGTCACATCTCTTCCAGTCTGCCCCAAGGCAACAAAAATAGTGGTACTGTTAATACACTAAATTGTAAAGTGCTTTGAGTGTCAAAAACTGTATACATTTGATACAATGTTAGGAAAAACATGCAATTTCCAATTCTCACCCACTCAAATGTCAAATCTTCCATGCAATCTCTAATCCATGCTCTTCAACAGAATGGCTGGCCCTTCTATCTATCTACACATGACATACAGATGAAGAAACTATGAAAATGGGAGGGGTGCATAAGAATGGTGCATATCCCACTACTTTGATTCCTATAGCTGTGAACGATATACCAGTGAGAAGTGAGGAAGCAAGGGAATGGGAATATTATGTTAATGGGGTGTGGATTGCAACAGTGACACTGACAGAGAGCGATGATGGGATTTCAGCCCTCCTAGGGGAGCAGCGGTGGGGCAGAGGTGGGCGTAAAATGTAGCCATGGATAGCCTATGTGTAAGTTATGAACATGCAGAGAGTTTAAAGTATAGCTGGGGGGTCAATACAGGGGGGTGTATGGATGAGTGAGTGAGTTGTCTTCCACTGCGCAGAGCTGTCAATCAATGCTGAGGTAGACCATTTTGATGAAGTATCTGTTTGCTTTCTAATATCAAACCAGCTGATTATTCTTCTGGGCATCAATAAGGTGTTTTCTCCCATATAAATGCTGCTCACTGAATATACATTTCAAACCATTCACTGTAAACTTAGTAAACTTAGTTGTATGTAAAAATCAACAGATCACAGTCACACATTGGTGATGATGGTAAACTATCTCTGTTGCCACATCTGCCAGAAACGTGCAGCAACAATACCATGCAATATGGCCTGTCTGACCACAACACACACCAAAAACAGTTTCTTGCCCCATGACACAACAGCAGTATGTAATAGTTGGAGTAGGATTCAAACCACAACAAGTGGATGGTCTTCTTCATTATCTGAGTGACTTGTGTCGCCCGATAATTTGTTTGTCAAATATTCCTCAGATATACCTTACAAAGTTAGTAGAGCTTGTGGCAGTTGTTGTCTTGAACATATGTGCACATGACTAAATCTATTGAGTTCTTGCTATGTGACTGAATGAGAATGCTTAGTTTTGTTTTTCCTCACAAGAATGTACTTCTACCTTATAAAGTGGCCAGAGAGTACAATTGATTTGGTGAACTCAAGGTGGCACACACATCAACTGAAAATGTGTTGTAAACAACAGACAGAGAGTCAACATAGGAATGCTGTATATAAAGTCTATATAGACTGGCAGTCAAAGAGTGGACATCTATGCTTGAGTAACTTGTCTCCCACTTCACAGAGCTGTCAATCAAGAGAGTGTCAAGGTAAACCAAGAAGACTAGTGGTCCGGTTCAGAGCCTGTTGTAGAGGGGTGGGCTGCACTGACGTCCCACTCAAAAGAGTTACGACCGCGGAGGTGAAGAGGGGCCATGATGGAGTGATTGGAAAGATGGAGGGAACCCTTTTTGAGGCAGGCCAGATTTGATGGAGTGGCGGCCATAGTGGATTAGTCATCCCGGATGCTGGGTGGGACGATGGATACTTCTTCAAATATTTGTCATGTCACATTCAGTGATTAAGACGAGGACAGGACGATACATTTGTGGCTTCTGTGTATAAGACAGGCATGTTGGTTTAACTAATGAGCTTTCTGACAAAACGCATCCGAATGAATTCACAGGTTTTAGGAAATAAGCCATCAATCATAAAAGTGGTTTATCACAATATTGTATTTGTATATTTGGAAATTTTAACAACTTTCAACCTATGTGCACTTTTAAACCATGTGTCAGCAAGTCTTCTGCAATTCAAATGACCTTGTGTAATATAAGATTGATAGAGAGATGCTCAATTTTGATGTCAACCAGGCTGTGACAGTATTGACGCAAGCTATGATAAATGTTGACACGCCAAAAGTGCAATGCAAATAAATACTGGAATTCAAACAAAGCATCAGAATGGGTAAAATATTCTGAACACAACATGGTACTGGGATTTCCATTTACATCAAAATGTGAAGTTTACAGAGAATGTTTTGAAAATGATACAACATCCAGCCAGTTTGAAAATGTCTTGCCAGAATAATAACAATGGCCTACACTTCTATAGCGCCTTTCAAGATACCCAAAGAGCTTTACAATTGAGTCCATTATTCATTCAATCCACAGTCGCATTGGTGGTGCTAAAATAAGTAGTTTACTATAGCCAAAGCTGTGGACAGAAACATGACTGCCACTATGTGCCAACAGCCTCTATGACAACCAAACACCAGTCAAACAACCACATTAATACTAGGCAATGTGGCTTAAGTGTCTTGCCCTGGGACACAAAGACAGTATGCACTCTGGCGGGGATTTGAACTGGAAACCCTATGGTTAGAGGGTGAATGCTTACCCACTGGAGTTTACCCAAATAGAAAGCCACCTTATGAAGATGTCTTACAGTCTGGTAAGTTGGGACAAAAATTTTCATTCATAAAACTATACCAAACAAAGAGTAAATCAGGCCTAAACTAAAAGACTGAAAAGTCTTAGACTTAAACTTATAGACAACTTTATTAGTCCCACCAGGGGCAAGTAGTCTAAACCAGGACTAAACCAAGTTTTAACCAGGACAACAAAAACCTGCACTGGGCCTCTGATCTCAAGCTTACCACACTTCTTTGAACCACCAGTCAGCAATACATAGTCCTGCAATTCAAATAACCACATAGGAGGGCGATGGCCCATATTCTGAGCCTACTGTGCTCATCCCAACGTTGTGAGTTTGAATCATGACATTTTGCCAGATATCACTCCTTATTCTTCTTCCTGATTTCCTGTCAGTCTACTGTCCTACCAAATAAAGCTGAAAATGGCCAAAAGAATATCTTAAAAAACGTCAACTTCGTCATTACAATATTCAGTCAAACAACCTCACACATTCTGCTACATTTGCTGAAATAGTGTTAATAAATGTCAACAATAAATCAACAATAAACTGCTCTGAAAACCGTTGTAAGCCTTTGCAGTTGTGTCATTCTTGTATCTGGCTCCTTGCCTGGTGTTAACTTGAATCCCCCTTGGCGTGAATACATTAAGATAGATTGAATTCTTGTGCATATTCATCATTCCCATCTCTTAGTGTCAGAGGACTATCAGAAGTGGCTGCCACCTGTTTAGTGCATATACCGTGTTCTCAGGTTGAACTCGGGGAGATAATAGATTGCAGTGTTTTGGCAAAGATTGTATTTCTGTTAATCTGTTTGACTGCCACATTGAGTGTAATGGCCCATAGGATCCCATGTAGCAATATTGGGGACAGTGGCTTAAAGTGAATAAATAGAAAAGTATTTTACTTAGAAACCAATAGAAGACAGCAAGAACATTTTGTCCTAGAAGTAGATTTAGTATTTGGCAAGTATTGGGAAATTGTTACAAGCTTGAAGTTAGAATTTGAGGAAAGGACATTTGAACTACAACTGGGTGATACCATTTGAACTACAACTGGGTGATACCATTGAACTACAACTGGGTGATACCATTTGAACTACAACTGGGTGATACCATTTGAACTACAACTGGGTGATACCATTTGAACTACAACTGGGTGATACCATTT
>JAVQKG010154584.1:0-11635 GCA_036025885.1 Hypseleotris bucephala | reverse complement strand
GCCTAGATAAATCAGCTATTCCCCAGGACAATTCAATAAGAAATTTTGTTTTAACATAAATGTATATAAATAAAAAAAAAAAACATTAAATTCCTGTGTATATGGCCTTTGTATGTTGTGTTGTGCATGACTTTTTAGCTTGTGATATAGCCTCTTCCATCACCTGGTTCTAAAAATAGATTATCTTCAGTTTCTTTTGCTTTTTTCTGATTTACCTTCATTTATCAGATTGACGGTGACATGTTTTTTTTCCCCCGACAACCAATTTCAAAGATAGCATCTCAATTTCACATACCTGTTAGCTTCTTTTAACATCTTGCACAACAAATTTGAACCTTCACGTCTTACTCAACGGGACACTGATACTCTGCGGTGGTCTTATCACAGTGGAGTAACATCAGGCAGTGCAACAGAACTAGGGCCCAACCAGGTCAAAACTGGAATATTAAAACAGACACTTTACAAGGTCCAAATCAGGTGAAAAAACAGGACTACATGAGGACTAAGCAGGGCAAACTAGAACCAAAACAGAATAAACCAGGTCCAAATCAGGTATAAAACAAGGACTACAAGAGGACTAAACCAGAAATAAACCAGGTAAAAACAAGGACTTCATGAAGACCAAATCACAACTAAACCAGGTAAAAAAGGACTACATGAGGACCAAACCAGGACTAAACCACGTAAAAAAAACAAGGACTACGTGAGAACTAAACCAGGACTAAACAAGAACTGAACCAGGTAAAATAAAAGGACTACATGAGGACTAAACCAGAACTAAATTTGGACTAAATCAGGTAAAAAACAAGGACTACACAAGGACTACATGAGGACTAAACCAGGTCTCTATCAGGTAATAAAACATTGATTACATGAGAACTAAACAAGAACTAAATCTGGAAAAAATTACTACATGAAAACTTAACCAGAACTTAACCAGGTAAAAAACAAGGACTACATAAGGACTAAAATAGATATAAATGTGGACTAAACCAGGTCTAAACTGGGTCTAAACCAAGACTGAATAACCTGCACATGGGCCTGTCAGAGAACATGTCAGTGTGAGTTAACGTAGCCTGATTTCTCACACACTTACACACACTAACACACACAAACACACTGACACACACTCACTACAGTATGGACCCGTAGACACACATAGTCGTCAGCGTTTAGCCGTTATTAGCATGTACTAGCTTATTGACAGGTCAGTCCTGGACATGTCTTTGTAAGTGCAGATAAGCCCCATGTGTTTGCACTCTGAAACGCTGCCACCATATCACTGCATTTAGATAGGACTGGAATCCGCTCACACTTTAGTGATGGGAAAATCTCAGAGGAAACTTATGCAGTACGATAGGGTTTGTTAATACTACCAAACATTGCATGGTGCAGCGACAGAGCATGGACTATTGTTTGCATATATTGAAGCTGGCAAAAGGAAAAGTGGGATAAGCTCAGTGGCGCAAGATTGTAAGATTGTTGAGTCCTGGTTTAGATTTTGGTCTTTTGACATCTAGTATTTCTAAGCACAGAAATTATGTATGATTTTTTCTTAATCAATATAAATAAGTGTTCTATGAGATAAGGTACTATATAAGGTCATATTTCTTATTTATTCATATTTTGTCAAGGTCCTGCCCCAGTCCCATAAACCACCCAGTCCCATAAACCACTATTATTTTTTAACTGAATGCTGTGTTGTGTTTGCCATTTGGCTGACATCAAACGCAGTAGTCCTATCAATATAGCATCCTCACTAGCACGGCCATTTGACATGATATAAACATTATTTTAGTTACTTTACATCTATCTTCTGGGTACATTGTGGAAGCAAGAGGGGGGAGCTAGAGACTCTGTAGAGTCGTTTGTTTGACAGTGGGCTTCTAAAAAAAATCGATTCCAATAATACTGTAAAAGTGATTTCTATGAATGACTATCTTCTCTTAAACATGTACTAGTTTTTTCCTGTCTGTTGCTGCTCTGAAAGTCCAGGCTTCCTTTGAGCCGTGAGTGGTGCAGAGGTCGTGTTGGCTCATGTTGGCAGTGCCAGCCTGGAACAGAAGAGCTCTGTTTGGAGCTGTGTCCGCGCTGAAGACCAGAGGAATAGTAAACAGAGAGAATGTGTCAACACTGCAGCCTGAGAGAGGACTGTTCAATTCAGATCAGGGCTTAATGCATTCTCAAGTATTTGTTTTAATATCAACACTGTTTATTTAGCTCATATACAAACCCACTGGTTGGTAATATTTTAGCTGAGCACTGGCTGGTTTGAAAGATGAAAGCAATGTTAAAGATAAGAACATATATTGAATAGACTAAATTGTGAATGGGAAAATAGTATCAGTCTCTCATTATGCAAACTTGACTTATCTGAGCTTTCTTACACATATTTCTTTTTTTTTTTCAATGTAGCACAATTCAACGATGTTCCCAGATTAGCCAAATTTGTTGTATTGTTTGCATTTGTGATTTTGATAAGTCAGAAACAATTTTGAAGTTTTACAATTCCCGACTTTTTATCCCATGTTTTGATGTGCCACTCCACACTATATATCTTTGTGACCACCACTGAGCTCCTAGGCCTGTTGTGCTGAAGATAAGTGTCTGACATTTATCGACAATAATCTTAATAGTGACCATGCAGTTTCAGGAAAAGTCTGCATATTTATATTTATTTGACCATTTTTGTATAGCCATTTGAAGGAACTGTTCTTGTGACTGCGCTAAAGAAATCTAATTGATTGAATTTATTGTTTTTGATTTGCAGACTCATGGTGTTGAAGTCGAAGAAATATCTGACCACATCTCGTCCCATCCCTCCAAACTCCAGCACAGTTTTGTACAGGAACACTTCCAGGCACAGTACAAGTGAGTATCATCGTCCAGGTGAACCACTATGTGTTCTACATGTACTTATTAAAGGGGATAAAGGAACAAAATAAAACGAAAAATAATTTAATAACATTTTTGTATGTATAGCCCGTGTTAATGTGAAGAATGAGCCCTTTTTGGACCTCCGCGGTTGCCTCAGTAAATCTGTAGACACAATTTATAGTGGAGGGTACGGTTCGGATTCAGGATTTTTCTAAATTAAGTTTAGTAAAGAGGATATATCCTAAAAAACAGCAGCCTTTGCGATTTGCTAATTGCGACCGCTAAAATTGCGATATTTATTTGATTTTCATTAAAGCTGCACTACCTGATTTCATAGCATAGCAGAAGTCATCTGAGAGAAAATTAGACTTTGAGGTCACCTGTGGGCTGTAATATGAGGGTTTTTGTTTTAGAGCGCGGGAAAGAACTGTTTAACCAATCACACACATAGGACAGGATGACTCTGATTGGTCGATACATACTTAATCTATCCAGAACTAGAATCTTTCAGGAATAATGTAAAGAAGCTGTTTTTAATCACAGCTAAATCACAGCAATTTTTCACTTTAAAGAACTAAAAGCCAGATCTCTTTTATATTATTCTCATACATCCTGGCTTGTATAGATATTTACTGGTCTGTGTGAGACTGTGATAGAAGGTTGCAAATGAGAGGAATTGGGAAAGGAGAGTGAATCATTCAAACTCAAACTAGACATACAATTTCTACAGTCGCAAAATCAGGTAGTGTAGCTTTAATTGTGCAGCCCTACCTCACACACTTCTCAGTTATACATACAATCAACATGTTTCTCAGTCATCCGTCAACACCGCCCCGCTAATTCACCCTCCGTCCGATAATCATTTGGAAACTTGTCATGTGGCTGTGACTGTAATGCCTCCACCACAGACTCTGCATTGGCCAGACTGACTGTCAGATGTTTGATGCGTGACAGTCTGGGTGTGTCGGGGCAGGGAGCAGCCGTCTCATCAGAGCCCTGCCAAGAGCTCACCCACTCAGCCACTGCAGCACCAGAGAGTGGGAGAGACGTACCACACAGGGACCTATACTGGAGAGGAGTTAGGGAAGAAACTATGGGAAGTAATCATAATAATAATAATAATAATGCATCGATTTTATATAGGGCTTTTCTGGCCACTCAAAGACGCTTTACAGTTGGTGACACTGTTGGTGGTAAACTACTTATGTTTCACACAGCTGACGCGGCTACCAGTTTGCGCCTACGGCCCCTCCGCCGAACACCAATCACCCGGCCACATTCTTTCATAAGCATGGGGGTTAAGTGTCTTGCCCAGGGACACAACATCAATATACGCTTGGGCCGGGATAAAATGAAAACCCTTAGAGTTCAGCCCACAGAGGGTCTCAAAGTTTGTTTTTTCTCAGATGACTTCTGGTATGCTGTACTTTTAAATGAGCTCAAATGCTAAGTAAAAATATCAGGCACTGCAGCTGTAAGGGGAATACGGGAGTTGTACAAAATTGCTGCTCCACTGTGGTGCAACAGTGAACAACAAAAAAGTAGTTACATTGTAATGGGAACTGTACAATTTCTCAAGGCTGATATTTTTAGGTGTTGGCACAGGTGCAAAAACCTGGATGCCTAATAAAACCCACTCTATTATCTGCCTCTGAGGTCTTGGGGTGTCAAACATATGATCAATGTAATAAGGACCAGGTATTTTTTTGGGGGGGCGTATGTTCAGAAAACATCTGAAAAGTCAGCCATTACAAGGAATGGACATACAGATGAGTTGACATAGCAGGTTAATTCTGCGTACAAAAATATCAAAACAAGAAGTAGGTGGACAATAGCTGTGTAAAATTAGGCTTTTCTTTTTAATTACAATTTTGGGGAGGCACAGTGGGTAAGCTTTCACCCTGCAACTAGAGGATAGCGCATATTGTCATTGTGTCCCTGGGCAAGCATTTTGAATATTTCATATGACAAACGTTTAAAGTGTCGATATGAAGAGTCCTTTGTTACATTGAAGACAGCAGTGAACATGTCAGTCTGTCAAACACTGTTATTGTGTTGAAGGCCATAGATGGGCAGCAGAGCGGATCACTTTACACCACTCTGCAGAATCAGGAGAGTGGAGTCAGCCTAAAAGAACCTCTGCACTGTTTATTCTCATCATTGATTATATAAATTGCTGTCATAGTTATTACTCTGACTTGAAAGTGGTTTATCTCTATATTAAATGTCCATTCAGTTTATGACAGGGCACTTAAGTTTTATTCCTTTTTTATATACATTACTTTACAGACTTCCAAGTGCAAATGACTGCTGCTGTCTTTAAAGGCTTCCTAAAAAAATAAAAATATTTAACTAAAAATAATTATAGTCAAGTTTTACTTTACTAAATACCTGCCCTTGCCTCTATAAAATAAAAAATACAAAAACATAAATAAAAAACTCAACTTGTATTGATAAAAGTGGTATCCAACAAAGTCTGATATGATGTTGCTGTAGAGTCCAGGAGAGAGAGAGTAAAGTAAAATAATGTTTTTGGATGTTATGTATAAGTGCCTAGAGAGAACCCACAGTAACACAGGGGGTACATGCAGGCTCCACTACTTTGCTATATTTGATGGCTATTCAGATTTCTCTATAGAAAATGCATTACAGTTTGTTTAGAGTAGAAACAGAAAAGGGTCTATACAAGAATAGGTTAATAGTTTGCCAGAAAAAACATATCCCTTATCTGTGCCCACTCCTTCCATTACATAGAACTTTCCTCTGAGTTCTTACTCTTTAAGCTTTGTTAACCCAGCGCCTCTGTTTGATCCGATTGGAGGGTGGTTTGTATGCATGAGGTGCTGTTAGCCTCGCTGTCTCCTGCCGGGAATAAGACATGGTGGAGCAGCCATTCTACTTTTGCCAACAGACAGAGAGAGAGAGACAGAGAGAAACAGAGAGAGAGAGATGTGGTGATGTAGAGAGAGACCATGTTAGTTGGGCTCGCTTTAATACATCTCTGAAGGTAACATGAACATCAGTGATTTTAAAATGTAATTTGTTCATATATTAGGGTGTAATAACAGTCAAATTGTTTTTTTTCCACGGAAAAGACAAAACATAACTACTATTTGACTGAACCTGCAAGAGTTCTCAATTCAACCATTTGAAAAAAATGACACAAAACCATCTTTTTAGTTCTGTATATTGATTTGGTTCTTCCCTCGTATAAATTTTGGTTTTTTCTTTATTGTTCCTCCTCCACTCAATGTCAGATGCCACAATGTAGGAAGACAGACCTGAGCTGCGAGTTGAGGGTTTAATTTCCCAGGGCAGTGAGCAAAACATTGTAAAGTTGTCCTTATGTGGGCCTAGGGAGTTAAGAGAAGCCTAGAGCTAATATAAGGACACTAGCTGTGGGAGGAGGTTTTAGATAGAGGTGGCCCATGTGCAGCCTTGGCCACAAAACTGTGGCAAGATATGATTTTGGTCTCAATATGATTTTAAAAACTTCTAAATTATGTTTTATGTGACACCGATTTCTCAAAAGTGGGCTGTAATTTCATTTTTACTCAGGTGCAGTATTGTTGAGGTGGTAATAGTTAGTCAATGCTGTCACAGATAAAAAGTTACGTCCGTCATGCTGATAATAAAAGAAATGAAATACTAAATCAAAGTAAAGTATCAGCCCCGTGGCCCTACAGAAGAAAAGTGGAAAGAGGAAGTAACTTTATGGTAGGCATGGGACGATATTCGTATTTTGCCTCACAATTATTTTGGCCATAATAATTGCGATTAACGATAATATCATGATAATTAAAAAAACAATTCAAAAAAGTCCCTAAAATCCTAGTTTAGAATCTTAACTGTACATTTGATTGAAGGTTGACACTAGTATCACTTGAAATTTATATGCTACTTACTCGATACAATAAATTATCTGTTCGCAGTAAGGTCTAAAGGGCATTGAGGTGTAAATAAATGACAATTATTGCAATAGCGATATTATTGTACATTGTCCCATCCCTACTTAGACATGTTTATTTTAGCCTTCATTTTGGGCCCTGGAAGCGTGGGGCTACTTTTGCCTAATGGTAGCACCACCTCTGGGCTCACATCCAGACCCTGTGAGAGGCTGGACATTGTGGCTCCAACTTCACCAAGTCCACAGTCTGGAGTTTTTTTTTTTCATCTTTCTAAAGTGAAAAGAAGTTTTGATTTTTTAAAATACCTCTTGATGGCTAACATTTTTGCATGAATTCCTTTAGTTTTTGTTTCAATGCGGAGTAAAGGCAAGCCAAGAACTGAGCGCTCCTATCAGCCCAGACCTCCCCAGTGGCATCTCATGAGGAGCATTAATAGCAGTGGTATGAATGATGCAACGCCATGGAAACCACTTTGGCTGGTTCCTGATTGTAGCTTACCCCTGGGATACTCCACCTCCACTCTTTGTCTTCCCTATTTCACTGCGGTTCACCTCGTCCTGTGACTAGCCTGAGTAAAGACATTACTGACATGTTGATTGATATTATGATGTACTTTGTGGTTTCAGATCCTCCCTGACGTGTCCACACTGTCTGAAGCAGAGCAACACTTTTGACCCTTTCCTGTGCATCTCACTGCCCATTCCTCTCCGCCAGACCAGGTGAGCTCTATAGATAACTATAGCCAAGAAAAAAGTACAAAAGTACGGTTTGCAGTATTTTATTAGTGAATTGCACAACTAAAGATATATGATTCTCTTCTGGAAATCACTGCATGTCTCAAGAACACTTTGAGAAGTCATGGAATGTAAACACATTCTGCACAAAACCTAGTTAAACCTGTATCGTCTATAGAGGATCTCATCTAAATAAGGTCTGAAATTGACTTTTTGTTCTGTGTAGGTTGACATTTTACCCAACCTGATCTAAATTGGGTTTTGTACCTGTACTAGCTGAAGTAAAGATAGGCAATGCACAAAAATTGTCCCAGAACAGAAACCTGGTTTCTGGTGGAAATTAGTATTACTAGACCTTTTTTCATTGTGTTTGTGTGTTATTTTTGTTTAGTAATGGAAATGAAACGAGTTAGATCAATATCTAGTTGTTGACAAGTAGTAGCAGTTAATCATTATGGATATTGTGTACACATTGTCCTCCTCAATTCCAACTAAACTACAATTTCTGGGTCATGCTATTTTTATTGATTTATTCTTTACAAAACAAGTCTCTTTCTGAAGCTTTCCTGAATAATATTTACTCTCCTTTATCCATATGAAATATTTTAGCCTAAAATAGCCTACTGTCCATGAATCTTCCACAGGTTATGTTTAATGCTGTGGTATCCAAAGAACCCATTACCTCCACATGTCCATACCGCTCGTGGATAGGTCACACTTTGGCTCTTCCCCGATGTTAAAAATGCAAAAGGGATTCCATTATTTTTCCACATAAAGCTGTCCTAATGATCATTTATTCATGCTAAACTGCATTGGTTTATTTATGGATCTCCCCTTTTGTCCCGTTGTGGACATATAAGAGATCAGAAAGCAGCACACATGTAGCCAGCTGTTTGCTCTTTGCAGAAACCAAATTTAGCCAAGAAAGCAGGTGTACGCAATGAGCAAAAGATGTCCTAGAACAGAACCTTGGGGAACCCCTTCGCAAAATTAGCAATGAAGATGAAGACTTTTTTCTTGTACAAATGCCTCTGGTACTTAAAATCCATGAAAATGCTTGTATTTTAACAGTAAATTTTTTAGGTTTAAAAAGTGCTTGATTTTTGAACATTTTTTATCATAACATATGACTAATGTTGTTTTCACACCTTAAAAGTCCACACCAACCTAGAACATACACATAATTTAATTAAGGTTTATTTTTTTTACTTTTTTATTTATATTTATTTTTTTTTACTGTTTTATTTTTCTAATTTCATTATATTTTTGTCTTCAAACTATTCAGCAACATTGAAAGTGTTTGAAAAGTGCTTAAAATTCATCTTCAAAAAGTTGCACAAACCCTGCTGATAAGTTTGACTCAAAACTTATGATAAAAATAAGAGTATGAATTCCCAGTGATGATTTATTAATCCTAAAGTGCATTGGTTTATTCATCGGTGTGTCTGTTGTGGACATCGAGGGGATCAGAATAGAGTTGGTGGAGTGAGTGGGGGTTGATGTTACATGTCTGTCGTTCCCAGGCCTCTCTGTGTGGTACTAGTCTTCAGCACTAAAGGACAGAGGTACCAGAGAGTGGGGCTGGCCGTGCCTCTTTGTGGGTCCGTGTCCTGTCTAAGGAGGATGGTGGCAGACGAGGGAAAGCTCTCCCCGGACCAGGTAGTGTATTATTCCAAGTAGCAGTTATTTAGTCGTCCGGACATAGACATAGATAGTTTTAATGGAAAAGAGGAAAGGCCCACATGGTCGCTTGTATGTCTTGATGATGGTTTGAAAATTTATAGAATGCAAAACTACCACATCAGTTGGTTATTCCACACATATGTAACAACCTTTTTAAAAGTAACTAGGACAGTGATTCTTGAACTTTTAACACTCAGGACTAATCAACACTCAAACCAAGACTAAATTAGGTCTTAATCAGGAGTAATAAGACTAATCAGGTATAAACCTTGTCCAAACTAGAGATAAATATAAACTGACTAAGTTCTGAACCAGTTCTAAATCGGGTCTACACCAGGACTAAACTAGGTCTACACTACATCACTCAACTAGGACTAAGCAGGACTAAACCAACCAGTATCACCAGTGGTCCCCGTACCACATTTTGAGAACCAATGATGTAGGATATACCCCGCCTATTTTTGGTCTAAAAGCTATAAGGCCATGACATTAACATATGTGTCCATATATTTGTGTGTCGCCTGGACGTGTAGGTGATCCTGACTGAGATCTACTTCACGGGTTTCCAGCGTTCCTTCTTTGACGAGGAAGACTTGAGCATCATCGCCGAGAATGATGTCATCTACGCCTTCCAAGCCCCGCCCCTTTACATCCGCGGAGGCTCTGCTCGCTTCTCAGGTAATCACATACCACTAGGCCTGCACGATTCTGACAAAATATCTAATTGCAATTTTTCTGACTGATTTTGCGATTGTGATTAGATTTTCGAAATTGTTTTTTAAAGCCCAGATTGAGTTCACAGCAAATTTTAAAACACTATGGAAGTATTAATACTTAATACTTCCACAAGAATCACATGCCTTTCAGAACATGTTTGTATAAATTAAACCTGCAAGATAAGCAGGTGAGCATATATTATCTTTTTTGCAACAATTTTGCTTTTTTTTTTTTTTTTTTAATTTGCAGCCTTTGCAATTTGCTAATTACGACCATTGAAATTGCAATTTGCGTTTTGATTCAATTCATCTTGCAGCCCTACCCTCTACTTTCATCTGTACATACCACTGTGTTTGAATAACCCTCATACCTTTTTCATATATATTCAAATGTGGGAGTATTCTCAGACCGGAGCAAACAAAACCATTGGCTAAATTAGTTCTTATAAATGAATTCTTGTGTGAATCTATCTTACTACGGGGAGCCATCGCAGGCTGCATTAAAAGATATATAACTCCACTCTGAGCTCTGAATTACATTACCCCTGTTGAGCCGTTGTTGTTTTCCAGACTGCTGCTCCTTTGTCCTTCCTAAAAAGTAGTATACGCGTATCCCGGTAATCCCTTTAGACTGCTGCATCGCTAAATTACACCGACTTTTAGTGTTTAAATTTATGTGGGCCCCAGACGGTCGGCCCCCTGACTGTCTGGTTTCTCCGGACACTGGACCAAACTTACTGCTGCAGTTTAGTGGAGTTAGAAACAGTGTAAAAACTTTGACAAATAACCACAAAAGCAGACTTAATTTGGTATAACCGCTTGGTAAATTTGGAGTTTGTGCTTTATGTAATTATTTTAACTATAATCTATCACTTTACTACTGGCACTCTGCATTTTTAGTTTACACAACATAGCAAGCCATTCTGGTTTCATCTAGGGGGGAAAAATTATCTCTAAAATGCTTGTTAAGACCAGGGCTGCGAGATATAGCCACATATATTCACATTGTCATTAGTAGACTTGCGTTTGCGGTTTATTTTTTGTTAATTATTTTGTATTATTTCTTTTCATCAGTTCTGCAATAGGTCTACGACATGGTGTCAATTTATATCTCTTTAATACATTTAATTATATTCTATATTTGTCCGACATTCAGTTTAGGCTTCAGTAATTATTAGACCATTACAAGTCTTATTTGTATACAAATGCCTCTATATTCCATTGTATTGATGTCTGATTCCCCCATTGCTGTATAGTGCTTTAGACTGCGTTCCTAATGCCTTCTCTCTAATGACTGTATCTAAACTGTCTGAACACGGGAGAGCCTTAATAAATTATCCATAAACACTTAGATATGAGGCGCATTAACAAATCAACATTAACAATCGTATCACTGCTAGTGTAAGGCTAATCAATGTCCATTACGTATTTTGGCTGAGAATATGACCACAGTTTTATGTATTGCCAATGCTAAAGCAAGACATCTTTGACTATTATGTCTATTAATTGTGGCAGGCTTTGAACAAGACACCTAGACACCAATAAGATCACAATTTTATATCCTTTGCGTAATACCAGAGACCACTGCTACATAAACCCTTAACTACAAATCAATTTACCGTATGTTCAATGTTCCACATAATACATTGTACTTTTTATTTTATTTTTTATTTTTTTTTATGAACACTGACATTGTTGCAGTAAAAATGACAGTGAA